>JASDQU010750400.1:37775-54821 GCA_032191745.1 Picea mariana
TCTTTTAAAAATTGAAAAAGACAAAAAAAATTAAATATCCCAAAAAGAGGGGACGATAAATACGTATTATTTTTTCAGCAGCACAAAGAGTTGCCCTTGGACAAAGAACATCCTTTCATTTGTTCGTCAAGCATTGGGATCTAGTATGACCTTAGAAATTTTTTCTCGCTATGTAGAGTTGTGTCCTCCTTTGTTTGGTTACTCTTACAAACACATGGAGAGTTTGTGTTGCCTCCTACATCGTGAACTTATGTCAATGTCATGTTGCCTAAGTTTGATCATCTTTCGTGCATTTTTCCAAGGGAAGTTTCACCCAACCTGAGTCGGCCTTTCTATTGTTTGTATCTTGACCTCATGAGTTTGCCATCCCAAGAGTCTAGTCAAGTCCTAATTCAAAATCAACGAAGTTATCTTCCTAGTTATCGAGATCCCCATATATTTTCCCGATGATTCATCGAAGACCTCAGGATAGTGAGTTATGAACTCTCATTATAATCCTACCTGATTTTTGAATATCTTGAAGTTTTTTCTCGAGATCTGAAGGCCTCATCTCCAACCATTGGGCATCACTAGCTTCTTGAAGATGGATACTCTACCTGTATATATTCGACTGATTTTGAGATGTAGATATGTTGTTTATTGCTCATGGATACACTTTATATAGTTACATGACATGGATATGCAGTGTATTTGATTGGTAGCCATGATTTATTTCATCCCGAGCATGGGTATGCCCACCTCGGAGAGACAATGGTTGTTTTGCAGATGGCACCTCCCGAACTATGGTCCCGGACTCACTTGATATCGTACATTGGTGAATATATTGTAATGTATTTTGGCCATCAGTTTCTCTTCTAACCTCACACATTAGGGGGCATCTTTTATATCCCTAAATTGATCTACATATGCATACATGCCCTTGGCTCTCTTACTTTCATTTTTTTCCAAAACACTATTGAGAAACTCTTCTTAAAAAACCATTTTTTTGAAGATGTACTCGCCATGCACCATTTATACCCACTTACATACTCTTGATGCACCACTACAACTCACGTACATACGCATGTTTCACCATTATAGCCTTCGTATGCATGCAAAAGTTGCAAAAAATAAAAAGTTGCAAGGAATTTGTTGAAATTGACGGGCTATTGGAGGTTTCCCAACTAATCCACCTTCTATAGCCCGTCACCCAACCGAATAACCATCCTTTTGGCATATAAAATCCGGTGTTGGGGTTTCATTTCATATCTAAGCATAAGAACAGTGAAACTCTGCCCGATTTCACTTCCCCTCCTTGCCCAAGATATTGCTTCCTTTTGTGAGAAATTGCCTCTGCATTCTCTCATTAGCCCCTTCTTCCTCCATTTAACCCATTCCCTTCCATAGAAGAGATCAGAAGGTTGAGAGGAGAATTTCATACAAGGTGCACTTGGAGAAGGGTGAAGAGGAGCTTGGACCAGGTTCGCGGAATGGTAACCAACTTAGACTATAAAGGTATAATATTTGTGTTATGAATAAAATAATTACATTTTCCTATCCCAAATGATCGTGTATTGAATAATTTTATTGATTTATGCTTGACATTCTAACATCTAAACCTGACTTATATATGGAATAACATGCTTATAGTTATTTTTTTTTCAATATTTGGATGCAGGTCAGCCCTGGGAGGAGGCATGCAGTCAGTGGAACTTCCAATCGCGAGGAGATCATCACCAGACGTGGGATTAGAGTTATAGTTACCCGATCTCTTCTTTTTTCTTTCTTTAAACTAGTTTTGGTATGTTTGGGGTAGTATTGAGAATTAATTACCTTTTAGATAGTTATTCTCTCTACCTACTTTCTGAACCCTGGTGTAGTAAAAGGGGGGTTATTTCCTGCTAGCACTCCTAGTACACCCCCCTTCTAGCATTCATGCAACACTTATCAATTTTCTAGTAAATAACATAATTTACATTCATTAACCTTTTATGCAAAGGTCCATCAAATCAAGCATTCACACATATTGAGTTTGCCATAGTCTTTTGGCCAATATAGTTATATTTACAAACTGGGGGAAATAGAGTGTTACAAATGATCATTTAACGTTCTCTTATATATGTTGTCCAACTTTCTTATCTCTTTACTATGGATATTGTTTATTGTCTTGATGAATGTTATGATGTAAATGTCAGCCTCTTATTTATCATACTCATTTGGTTTATCTATTTTGTAATATATTGTATATATTTTCTTTTAAAGATACATGGTCCTAATCTGAGGTATGGTTCTAAATGTGAGTGTTAGTTTTTCAAAATTTTGGTCCTTATCAGGCTTTACTTTATTTTGTTTATAATTTCATAAGAAAAAGAGGAGTACCACCTCTCTAAAAGTGTAGGGGGTTTCATGTCCTCGTGATGTTGACCTTAATACTGTAAACAAGTCTTTTAGATCAACATTGTAGTAATTGAAAACTTAGTTACTCAATGATCCAAGGTGCCCAATTAGTTTCCTAGCTTATTGGCTCAAGTACCACATCTCTAATGGATTTTTCTCTAGATTTTAACTCTTATATTGTATGTATAATGCTTGATTTCTCTTTGATGGTAACTATTTGTCCTTTTTCAATCACATTTCCTTTAGCTTAACCATGTACTTTTCATGGGACAAGTCAAAACAATGAGCATTGTTACTTTAGTAATTCTTTCTTGAGAAATATAAAATTATGAATATTTTACAATTAATGGAAGAAAATAATAAATTAAAATCATATAAAACCTATGTAATATTCTATTTAGAATATTCCAAGTTTGGACACAAAGAATTAATGGAATAAAATAAAATATTGAAAGCATATCATAACTATGTAGAATATGCCAATTTTGGACAACCTAATACAAACTACATCAAACAAAAAAAAACATGGCTAGATTACAATCTTAGATAAAAAGTTAGCTTATTATATGAATATTTGTAGTCAAATAAAAGTAACACAAGAATTAGTCTGGATAGGATGAGCACATAATTTTTATAAGAAATAAAGGTAAGGGAGGAATCGATAACATAAGAGAGAAAAAAAAATTAGGAAGGGTAGATTCCATATGTGGAAAATGCCAAGGAAGTCTCACATATTTAGATAGTTTACATGCAAGTTATGTACATGAAAGGATAATTAAACTTAAGTAGTAATAAATAAAAAATACATCCATGAATGATAAGAAGGACTATTTGGTTGACATGAAGCACACTACTATATCATCAAAAAAAATGCTTGGAGGACTGGCAGTTTTTATGAAGACATATTAAAGTCCATTGTACCAAATATTTTTAAAATATGTAGGGATGCTACTGGGAAGACAAATACAATTGAGATAGACGAGCCACCACCCCATCATGTAGCACTAAATAATTTATTATTCCAGCCAAGCCCTTTACTAAATCAACCATCAACTACAACATAACCTACAAAATCTAGTAACATACATGCAAACAATTGTTAAGAAAGAAATTTTGTATTTGCATAAATTTTTGAAGAAGAAATGTACTTTTTTTTTTAAATTCATCCACCTCCTCCCTTCTTAAATCTAGTAGCATACATGCAAACACAAGTGTTAAGAAAGAAATTTTGTATTTGCATAAAATTTTGAAGAAGATTTATGTGCTTTTTAAAAAAAATTCATTCACCTCCTCTCTTCTTTGGGATAAAGAAGAATTTGAGGTTGGGGGAGATTTTGTTGGAGCTTTATTTGATTAGTCAAATAGATTGATGAGTCAAGTAAGATTTGTATTTGTATGAGTTAACTACGAGTTGTATCTATATTAGTAAACTAGGTAGTCAAATCATACAACCAATTGCTTGGGATGGTTGAAAGAGGTAGTTATAGCAGTTATAACTACCTCCCATTTGTGTAATATTATAAATATTTATCACTATCATTGCAATTAGAAATAATTATCAAGTATCAATAAAGAGTACTTATTTATAGCTCTATAATTACTTCTCTTCATCTTTTCTCCATCTATACATGGATGATTTTGTAAAATACAGATTAT
Source organism: Picea mariana (assembly GCA_032191745.1). NCBI lineage: Eukaryota > Viridiplantae > Streptophyta > Pinopsida > Pinales > Pinaceae > Picea > Picea mariana. The sequence continues at coordinate 41,808 of JASDQU010750400.1, forward strand.
ATAATATCGATTTATTGTCACGCTATTGGTAACTAGATTGCACTACAATCCGTCATATTAAAATATAGCAAGTATGTAATATAGTTAAGGAAGGTTGAAATTGTAATGCATGTCTATGTATTTTATTATTGTTATGCACTAGATATTAGGTCATGAAATCCCTATATACATAAATCATACCTTTTATATAAATAATATAAAAATATTTATTTTCTTAAGACAAACAAAGGAACACCTTATGTCAAGATACCATGCTTCCATAAACAATTTTAGGAAAGTCCTTATCAAGAAATATGGACTTTGAAATCACCTACATCATCAAGTTCAAGTGGAAAGAAAAAGATCCCTAATCACTATTAAAACTCAATTCAAATTAAGGACCAAATTCATTGGTTTCTAAATATTCAAATGCAATTGATGCAATAGAGCTACTAAGATAAACCAATTGRAAAAACAACTATGCATTTTATTTTTTAGCATAAATACTTTCATTACTCCATGCATATGATTACCATTTCATTGAGCAAAATCATTCATGGATAGAAAACATTTTTGTGTGTAGCACACYAACACATTACTCAACAAGGAGACTTGAACACTTGCTCTCTTCCACATTCTTCAACCTTGGGATGACAATAATCCACAAATGAAGGTATGAAGTCAACTAATCATTTACTTCTCAATCAATTAAGGCCACTTTCATGAAAATAAATCTTGTGTTAATCACAAAGGAGATTTGAATGCCAAAAGTCAAGGTCATCTAGATATTCATAGTCAAAGAAAAAACATTATCCATTTATTATGATTAGGTGGAACAACATGCAAAGGACATCCCAACATCCCAGTTGTGAATTAAAAATCTCAATAAAGCAATGAGAGACATAAGCACCCATGATGGATACACAAATGTAGATTCAAATAGTCTCATAGATCACTCGTTACCAATGCAAATGGATTGAAAGAATTAAAATCATTTAGGGCTATATAGGAAAACCAATCAAAGAACTTGAAATAATTTAGAAGCATTGATATTGTCCAAAGCTTGATCAAAAGGGTAATAAACTTTGATAAGTGAAGCTAATTTTTTTTTAGGGGGGCAATGAGCTAGGTCCTAGAATTTGGATTAGTTGAGGTCTCAACAAGCTCACATGAAAAAAAAAAAAAAATTTCCAAACTATAACCAACACTTTTGTTTGTTGACTATTATCTAATCATGTAGTTTAAAACATTGTCTCATGAAAATTTGTTTAATGTGTAATTTTTTTTCGTTTCAATATTGTGAATCAAATCTAGATACATTTATATATATTTCAAATTATGTTATCCTATAAAATGTGTTCAATATGCATAATTGAAATTCTAATAACTTCAACTAATTAAATCTGTTTACATTGAAATTAAATAAGAACAACTTAAATAATACTTAAGATAAAACAAAATCCATCTTAGTGATAGTAGCCATTTCATCCTTGCATTAAAGGAATATAGTTGAAAAAAAAAACTAAATATATTTACATATATTTCAAATTATGTTATCGCATAAAATGTGTTCAATGTAGAATTCTCAATAACTTTAACCAATTAAATTTGTTGAGATAAAACAAAATACAACTTAGTGGTAGTAGCCATTTGATTCTAAATTTGTTGAGATATAACAAAATCCAACTTAGTGGTAGTAGTCATTTGATTATTGCAGTAAAGGAATATAGTTGAAAAAAATAATAGTTCTATCCAGAATAATATATATTTAGAGATAAAATTGAAAGAGATAGCAATTCTATCACATATAAAGTTGTAGAATCTATTCTCCTAATATAATTGTTTGTATTTAATATAAGGGATTATATATTATAGGATAGATTATACAATCAATTATAATAGGACGATAGATTTTGCAACTCTATATTAGATTTCATGTGTAATGTATAATTGTTCGTATTATTATTATAGGGATTATAAATTATCGTATATAAACAATTATAATAGGATGATAGATTTTACAACTCTATATTATATTTCATAGATATATAATTATTTCTGTAATCTATTTTTAAATAGTAAGAATAGATTAATTATGTATCTATAAAATATAATTGTAGAATCTATCCTCCTACTATATTTTTTTGTTTGTAAAATTTATACTTACTATTTAATATATATATTAATGAAATATTATACAAACAATTATAATAGGACCATAAATTTTACAACTCTATATTTATAGATATATAATTGTTCGTGTAATATATATGTTTATATAGTAAGAATAGATTCACAAAACAATTATATATTTATCAAATATAATATAAAATATAATTGTTCGTGTAATATAGATGTTTATATAGTAAGAATAGATTCCACAAAACAATTATATATATATCAAATATAATATAATATAGAGTTATAGAATCTATCCTACTATAATTGTTTGTAGAAATATATATTAAGGATAAATTCCAAAAACAATTATATATTTACTCTATATAAAATAATATAGAGCTGTAAAATATAACTGTTTTGTTTGTAAAATTTATTCTTATTATTTAAAAAATTATAAAATCATATATAGTAATGATAAATTCTTCAAACAATTATAGTAGGGGATAGATTCTATAACTCTATAATATAGAGATAGTAATGATAAATTCTTCAAACAATTATAGTAGGTGTAAATTCGATAACTTTATATTATATTTAATAGAATTGCTATATATAAAAAAGACTTTATAAAATGATAATAAAATATTTAAAAAAAATATTGAATCATTTAATGATGAATGGAATCTTTACTTGGAACATTTGTGGATTTCAAGAATAATCATATTCAAATATATATATATATATATATGTATATGAATGATTGATGGACTTTAACAACCTAATAATTTGTTTGTGGATTCCAAGAATAATCATATTCAAATATTTATATATATACATATATATATATATGATTGCTGGACTTTAACAACCTAATAATTTGTTTGTGGATTCCAAGAATAACCATATTCAAATATATATATGATTGATGTACTTTAACAACCTAATAATTCGTACTTTCATAGATTTGAAGAGTTTTGTGCAATTTTTATTAATTTCATTTTATATAATAGTCATGATTCTGGTTTCACATTTTAATTAATTATTCAATTTCAAGGTTTTTTCATTGGTTGAATTTTTTAATCAGTAAATTTTAAAAGTAAAATCTAACGATTTATTCATTCTTTTACCTTATATTAATGCTAGACATTAAAATATTAATTAATAAGTTTACTTTTGTAAAATATAATAATAATAATTTAATTAAAGCCACAACCTACTCAAAATGTAAAATTGATGTATAATATGAGGGAAATATACAGTCTCAAATTGATGTATGATATGGATATATCACCTCCTTAGATTAAAGAATCAAATCCATTCACCTCCCAAAAAAATAAGTTTATGAGGGTGAGGGTGAGGGTGAGGGTGAGGGTGAGGGTGAGGGTGAGGGTAAGGGTGAGGGAAATATAGAGTAAAACATTAATATGTTTTACTCTATATTTTCTAATTAGACCTAATTTTTTTGGGGACAAGGAACCTCCTTTATGACATTTATACACTTTTTTACGGAAAATTTATTGGACAATTCTTTTCATTTCGAGGATGGTACATAGGGTAAACATTACAATATAAATCGGCTCATTAAGAGAAACATGTCACAAAGGTGGAATTCGAACCTAGATAGAGAGGATAGCAATTTTCTCACCCAACCATTTGAGCTATACCCACTTGACTTATATATATATATATATATATATATATATATATATATATATATAGAGAGAGAGAGAGAGAGAGAGAGAGAGAGAGAGAGAGAGAGAGAGATTCATGGTGTTTAATATTATCATAAAATCAACATTGATAAAATAAGAACTAACWATCTATATSCACATTAGATTTCAATTTCAAAATATTTATAATACTAATGATCTTCATAACTTGTTAATTTAGAAAAACTTTAGATATTTATGTAAACTTCTAAAACAAAATGTTAAAAAAAATCAATTAATTCCTTATTATATTTTCTTAAATATCCTCTAAAATAAAATTGGTCTGGGTCAAAGATAATCATCATCACCATCAAAATATGTAATACACTACTTTTTCTTCTTGTAATTGAAGGGTTGAGCATAATAATACAGGAGAAGGTTCAGAATAAGCTAATTGAGGGTGTTCCTATGGCGAGATGATTAAATATTACAAATCTAATGTTTGTAGATGATGTAATATTGTTTGGGATTGGAGTCATTGTTGAATGGAAAGCATACAAGGAGGTTTTGGAGTTATTTTGCAAGGCTACATGGATGGAATTCAGCTCACAAAAGTTAAGCTTCTTAGAAGTTTTATGGGAGGATGAAGAGATTAATTTATTGAAGGAACTTCTCCCCTTTGAAGTTAAACCATTAGATACAGATTTTAAGTATCTTGGGTTTTACATTAAATTAAATTGTTATACCAGAGGGAATTGGTCCTGGATAGAGAAAAAATTCGAAAAAAGAATTATGAATTGGAACCATAGGTGGCTTAGTGATGCAAGAACATCGTAAGCAAGCCGACAAAGAAAGCGCAAAGGTGAAGGGAGGTTGGAATCGCACCAATGCACATTTTGAAAGCATTTTGGATTTGAATGAAGGAACATTAATGTAATAGCTAGGAGAGCGTATTTACATTTATGTTTTGGAGATTGTAAACAGATCTTGAGTGTTTCTCTCATCTGTCGGATATGGAGGCATTTATTTGTATTGAATGTAAAGTAGGTGGCTTTTACTTTTGATTAGATAGCTTAGAGTTGTAGGAGGGAAAAACTCGTAAAAGACACCCTCGCTTGTATCATTGTAAGATTCAGAACATTGTAAGTTGTAGAGTTGTACAAAGAAAGAACACAGAGAAGAACCCATGTACAAGAATACTTGAGTTAATATAATAAAGCTTTGACTCACGTTCATGGTGTTATTATGCTTATTGTTTAAGTCCGTTGAATGGTATGTTTACAGTTGTTTTGTTTCTTTGTTATGCACTTATTTCAATTCGATGTGTATGCTTGTGATTTCATGTTGAACGTATGAAGTCTGTGAGGAGAGAAGTATAATCTTCAATTGTTTCTCATCCTGAGAATTCCTACAAAGAGTGTAGTGAATGTCCACAAGACGTGCGTTGATTAAGTTCTAAGTTTTATCTCAGGAAGCTCAGGAGGGATACCATTGTTCTCACTTTAGCAAAATTGCAGGTGTAGCACATAATCATGCAAGGTGTGCACAAGCGAGTGGAAGCCTTAGGCTTTATCAACAAAAGAGGAAGTTTGAAGGACTGTTGTTGCAAAGAAGTGCACAGAGTCAAAGGGTCAAATAACCAGAGGTTATTTGTGAATGTCGCAAGGAGTCCGTGCAAGAATCCCTTAGAAATCCTCAAGTTTGCAAGTGAAAACTCGGGAAGGAAAGAACCCTGAAGAGTTCAAGGGAAGGCGAGTGTCAAAGTCACCCAACAAACAGAAAAGCTAAGAATGTTTGACGCTGGAGTGTTTGGCAGAGAAGCTTTTAGAAGTCTAAGTGAACGATCGAAACGCTTCAAGGAAAAGTATCGATTTGTCGAGGACCGTTGGATCCAGTTGACCAACGAGAAGAGCAAGGTCGAGTGTTTTTCAGCACTCAGAAGCTCGGGAGGAATAGAGACCGTTGGATTCGGATCAACGAGGGTCGTTGATCTTGTGGTTGAATTTCGTTATTTCAGAATTTGGGAAATAAAGAAGGCTGTGAATCAGAGTCGAGAGTTTCAAACTCTCGATTTGCGAAGTCTCGATCGAATTAGGACCATCAGATCGTGGGAGTTGAGAACTGTTGATTTGCGGTGGGATATATCATGGTTTCGGTTAAAGGGAGGAGGGAGTTGTTGCATAGCATCTCACCGATACACGAAATCTTGGGTGTCGAAATATTGGGCCCTAGGTTTTAAATAGAGGTCACATCAGGGAAAAGTCAAAGGGAGGATTCAAAGACTCGTTATTCTTTTCGGGGTTTCGAAGATTGAAGAGATAGAAGGACTCACATCTGGGATCGTGAAGTCGCAAAACCTGAAGTACTTTTCGGGTGAAGGTTTTGGTCATATCAGTTGGCTGTATAGGTAAGAGTTGGCACTTAGTGCTTGCTCGTACAAGCATAGCTCCAAAGAAAGACACGTGGCTAAACACTTGTGTGTTGGAGATTCCTACGAGGAATCAAAGAGTCAATCAGACTCGAAGGGTGATTAAGAATGATCCTAAGACTGGGAGGTCACATAGAGACTACTGAGGAAGGGAGTGTTGCGATAGAGTGGTATCAGAGCCTATAATTTTATTTTTGTTTTCTGCGGGAAACAAATTGAAACAATGTCGCCAAGAAGGAGAGAGAGACAAATACCCGATCCATCTGTGCAAAGGGAAATGAGAGAACTTCGTGCTCGATTAGATGCTAAGGAGATAGCACAGAGACAGACAGTTGATGTTGGAGATGTCAATGAAGCTGAAAGTGAAAATGAGGCTAGAGCTGAAGAAGAAATCGCAGCCGAGGAAGCTGCAGAAGAACGTCTATTCAGGGTTGTTGCAAGAATCAGAGCCAAAGCAAAGATGGACATTCCAATGTATGAAGGAAACTTAGACGTTGAAGAGCTTCTAGATTGGTTTAGAGATCTGGACAAATACTTCGACTATGAGGATATCGAGGAAGATAAGAAAGTTAAACATGTTGTCACTAGACTTAAAGGGCATGCAGCACTGTGGTGGGATGAACTGCAGGATGACAGGCGTTTCAAAGGGAAGCAAAGAATCAAAATCTGGGATAGAATGGTTGCAAAAATGAAAGCCAAACTTATACCCAGTGACTACCAAATTAATATGTTTCGAAGAATGCAGAACTTGAGACAGAAAGGGATGACAGTAAAAGAATACACTGGGGAATTTTACAGGCTCAACATCAGAGCGGATCATCGTGAAAGTGATGATGAAAAGGTTGCTAGATATATGAATGGTTTGAGATATGACATTCAGGATGAGATGAGCATGATGAAAATAAGGAATGTGGAAGATGCTTATCAAATGGCCCTGAAGGCTGAAGAGAAATTGGCCCGAAAGCAAGGTCAAAGAGGTCGAGGTAGAAGTCTGAGCAGAGGAAAAGAAATTTCCCAAGACAGAGTGAAGAAACCCAAGGATGAAGAAAAGAAACCTCATACTCACCCTGAAAGAGGAGGAAGTTCAAAAGGGAGACAATATGCCGATAGAAACACTTTTCCGCGAGCAAGAGGAAGAGGAAGAGGCAGAGGAGGTGAGATAAAATGTTTTGTCTGTGTAAAAATTGGACACAAGTCTTTCGTATGTCCCGATAGAAAAAGAGATGGAAGAGAAGCTCACATTTCAGAAGCGCAGAGGCGAAATGTTGAGACAGAAGATGTAGAAGGCAGAAGATCCTTAATGATGCGGAAAATTCTCTTAAATCCAGAGAAAGAGATAGAGAATCCAGTCAAAAGAAATAGTTTGTTCAGAAATGCTTGCAAGACCAAGGACATGGTATGCAATGTGATAGTGGATAGTGGAAGCACAGATAATCTAGTCTCCACAGAAATGGTGGAAAAGATAGAATTGGAGACAGTTGAACATCCGAGCCCATACAGAGTCTCGTGGTTGCAAAGAGGACATCAGGTAACTATTACTAAACAATGCCTAGTTGAATTTAAGATAGGGGGATATTATGTGTGATGTTATTCCCATGGATGTCTGTCATATTTTGTTGGGGAGACCGTGGAAATATGACAAAAATGTTGTTGATGATGGGAGAAAGAACACATACACCTTAGAGAAGAATGGTAGAACACATATGTTACTTCCAATTAAAGATGAGAAGGTAAAGGCATAAGCCAGCAATACTATACTTCTCATGAGTGGGAAGGAACTTCTTGATGAATTCAAGAAAGAAGAATACATGTAGTTTGTTGTGTTAAGAAAACCTAGAGTCATCTTAACCAGTACCAAGATAGATGATCTACCTAAGGAAATTCAGGAACTACTGGAGGAATTTGCTGACATAGTAGTGGACGAATTACCTTGTTCGTTGCCACCCATCAGGAGCATAAGTCATCATATTGATCTTATACCTGGCGAGAGTTTACCAAAAAAAGAAGTGTATGTATTGACACCGCAGGAGAATGAAGAGGTTAAGAGACAAGTCCAAGATTTGATGGATAAAGGGTTGGTCAGAGAAAGTTTGAGTCCATGTGTTGTACCTACAGTGTTAAGTCCAAAGAAGGATGGTGGATGGAGAATGTGTACTGACTCAAGGGATATTCAAGAGAAATCAATTATGTATTTCAAAGAGTTCTATGAGAGAGAATCTTCTAAAAGAAAAACCTAGTGGGGGATTGGCTAGACATTTTGGCCATGACAAAATGTTTGCACAGTTGAACAATTTATACTATTGTCCAGGGATGAGAACAGATGTCAAGAAGTTCATGAACAAGTGCAGAATTTGTTAGCACGCAAAGGGGAAAAGACAGAATACAGGGTTGTATCATCCATTGCTAGTACCAGAGAGGCCATGGGATGTGGTAAGTATGGATTTTGTGTTAGGACTGCGAAGGACGCAAAGAGGGTGTGACTCAATCTTTGTGGTAGTTGATAGATTTTCTAAAATGGCACATTTCATTCCATGTCAGAAAACCAGTGATGCAACTCACATTGCAAATCTGTTTTTAAAAGAAGTTGTTAGACTTCACGGCTTACCTAAGAGTATTGTATCGGACAGGCATAATAAATTTTTTGGTCATTTCTGGAGGACCCTATGGAAAAATCTAGGGACTATTTTATCTTTTAGCTCAACATATCATCCTCAGATGGATGGACAGACTAAGGTAGTAAACTGAAGTTTGGGAGATTTGTCGAGGAGTTTGGTGGTTGAACATCATAGTTAGTGGGATCAGATTCTTCTGCAAGTGGAATTTGCATACAATGATTCACCAAATAGGAGTACAGGACAAAGCCCATTCTAGATCATGTATGGAATGCAGCCGAGAGGAGTATCTGAATTAAGGGACTTGGAGCAGAATGAATTCAGAAGTGCTAACGCAGAGGATTTTATAGTAGAGATGCAAGAGCTCCATAGTAAAGTTAGAGAGCGATTAGAGAATTCCAGCCAGGAATATAAGCATAAAGTGGATCAACACAAAAGAGAACTTCAGTATGAAGTAGGTTATTTGGTTTTAGCGCATCTCAGAAAGGAAAGGTTCCCAAGGGAAACGTACAATAAGTTGAAGATGAAGAAAATTGGGTCGTGTAAGATCATAAGAAAGTTTGACGCAAACGCTTATGAGATTGAATTACCATATGAGGTAGGAATATCGCCCATATTCAACATTGCAGATCTGTATCCTTACCGAGAAGATGAATCAGAGAGATCAGAGGATTAGAAGGAAGTTCAATGGGTTAAACAATTGCCTGTAGCTGAAAAGCCGCAGATGGAAAAGATAATTGATCAAAGAGGTTGGAGGAAGACCCAAAGGAGGACATACTTTGAATTTTTGGTCAAATGGAAAGGACACCCGATTGAAGATGCCAGTTGGGAGAGCGAAGCAAATATCCAAAGACATAGATAGACAGTGCAGAAACTCATGAATAGGAGTTCATGAATTTTTCAACCAAAGGAGTATGATGTAGGAGCATCGTAAGCGAGTCGACAAAGCAAGCGCAAAGGTGAAGGACAACTGGAATTGCACCAACGCACATTTTGAAAGTGTTTTGAATTTGAATGAAGGAACATTAATGTAATAGCTAGGAGAGTGTATTTACATTTATGTTTTGGAGATTGTAAACAGATCTTGAGAGTTTCTCTCATCTGTCGGATATGGAGGCATTTGTTTATATTGAATGTAAAGTAGGTGGATTTTACTTTTGATTAGATAGCTTAGAGTTGTAGGAGGGAAAAACTTGTAAAAGACACCCTCGCTTGTATCATTGTAAGATTCAGAACATTGTAAGTTGTAGTGCTATTGAGAGTAAGAAAAAAGATAAGAACCCATGTACAGGAATACTTGAGTTAATATAATAAATCTTTGACTCATGTTCATGGTGTTATTATGCTTACTGTTTACATCTGTTGAATGGTATGTTTATAGTTTTTTTGTTTCTCTGTTATGCACTTATTTCAATGCGATGTGTATGCTTGTGATTTCATGTTGAACCTATGAAGTCTGTGAGGAGAGAAGTATGAGTTTCAATTGTTTCTCATCCTGAGAAATCTTGCAAAGAGTGCAGTGAATGTCCGCAAGACGTGCATTAACGAATTTATGAGTTTTATCTCAGGAATCTCAGGAGGGATACCGTTGTTCTCACTTCAGCATAAGTGCAGGTGTAGCACATAGTCGTGCAAGGTGTGCATAGGCGAGTGGAAGCCTTAGGATTGATCAGCTAAAGAGGAAGTTGGAAGGATTGTTGTTGCAAAGAAGTGCACAGAGTCGAAGGGTCAAATAACCAGAGGTTATTTGTGAATGCCGCAAGGAGTGCGTGCAAGAATCCCATAGAAATCCTCAAGTTTGGAAGTGAAAACTCAGGAAGGAAAGAACCATGAAAAGTTCAAGGGAAGGCGGGTGTCGAAGTCACCCAACAGACAACAAATCTCAGAAGGTTTGACACTGGAGTGTTTGGTGGAGGAGTCTTTCAGAAGTCTGAGCGAATGGTGGAAACGCTTCAAGGAAAAGTATCGATTTTACGAGGACCGTTGGATCCAGTTGACTAGAGAGAAGAGCAAGGTCGAGTGTTTTTCAAAACTCACAAGCTCAGGAGGAATAGAGACTGTTGGATTTGGATCAACGAGGGTTGTTAATCTCGTGGTTGAATTTCGTTGTTTCAGAACTCGGGAAGTAAAGAAGGTTGTGACCCGGAGTCGAGAGTTTCAAACTCCCGATTCGCGAAGTCCCGATTGAATCGAGACCTTCAGATCGCGTGAGTTGAGAATTGTTGATTTGTGGCGAGATATATTGTGGTTCCAATTAAAGGGAGGAGGGAGTTGTTGCATAGCAGCTCGCCGATACGTGAAATCTCGGGTGTCAAAATATTGGGCCCCAGGTTTTAGACAAAGGTCACATCAGGGAAAAGTCAAAGGGAGGAGTTAGAGACTCGTTAGCCTTTTCAGGGTTTCTGGGATTGAAGAGATAGAAGGACTCACATCTAGGATCGTGAGGTCGTGAAACCCGATGTACTTTTTGGGTGAAGGTTGTGGTCATATCAATTGGTTGTATAGGTAAGAGTCGGTGCTTAGTGATTGCTCACACAGGCGTAGCTCCAAAGAAAGAACTGTGGCTAAACACTTGTGTGTTGGAGATTCCTGTGGGGAATCAAAGATTCAATCAGACTCGAAGGGTGATTAAGAACGATCCTAAGACTAGGAGCTCACGCAGAGCCTACTGAGGCAAGGAGTGCTGCGACAGAGTGGTATTAGAGCCTATATTTTTCTTTTTGTTTTCTGTGGGGAACAAATTGAAACAATGTCGCCAAGAAGGAGAGTGATCCAAGGGATCAAATTTTGCTCAAAAATTCAAAGTGCTTGGAATCACTTCAAATCAAATAGGAGTGTAGGCCTTGTCGTCACAAACCCATCACAACTTGTTTGGGTTCAAACGGACGTTGGATGAGAGAGATATCACGTTCTGTTCAAAACAACAAATAGGAAAAAAAAATGTGTTGACTGTACAGTTCGTACAGTCCCTACGGATGCTGATGTGGCAGGTCGTATGACATGTGGCAGAGCCATACGACACGTGATAGGGCCGTATGACATGTGGCAGGTGTTGGTTGGCAGGATTGTGGACGAGTTGGTGTATGACACATGTCATTGGAGGCAAATGAAATGCTGACATGTGACCCACTCAGTGGTCGCCACGTGTCACCCTGGCGTTGGTTTAAAATTTATGTTGTTGGCCGGATTTGACCCCGCGACCTCCGGGCAAGGGCAAAGCTTTGGGAATGGCCACCCAACCAGCGTGCCACCCACATGGTTCTTAACATATAAACTTTTAAAAATTATTTAAGTTTGAATAGATTTGAAATGGGCGAGGTCCGGGCTGGGGCTTAGCCCCGGCCCCCGGTCATATACGTTGCAATGTAACCACCGGTGCGGCATGTTTAACCGTAGCCCCTTTTCATATGAGCCCCGATCATATGTGTATTTGACCACTGGAACGCGCCCCCGACCGTTACCATTTGGTTTTAAATGTAGCCCTTTGTATATATGTGCGCGGTCATATGGTGCTTCATGTGCCCACGGGCCTTGGTGGTTAGGGGCTAGGCGTGTAGCCGTCCTACAATTCGCACCATTTGTGCGGTTGCACTTGGTGCTGGGTTTTAACACATAAATGCGTGTGGGGGCTAGGTTGAGAAGGAGGAGGTGCATTTTGGTGATCTAGAGACAACAAGTTTGAAGGGGAACTTCCAGGAAGCCTATCCTCTTCAATTTTTGGCCAAACGAGGTGCCGAAAAAGCCCAGCTAGGGGTTTTTGGATGTTCTGAAGCCATTGGAGCCATCTATTTGGAATTTTGAGAATTTTAAAGCACATATTTGAGCACTTTGAGCAAATAATACAAAAGATCCATTGGAAGCTCGACCAGGAGATGTAGCCCAAGAGAGGGGTGAACTCTTTTATCATTTGTTGTGTTATGTGTTTTCTGTTCATTGTTATTTGTTGCTTTTTATATGCATCTTGAATGTGTAATTTCTATAAAAGTTGTGTTTGCAAAATTGATCCATTTTCATTTTAACACATGAATTGAAACTTGCAAGTATTTTCAAGAATACGAGTCTTCATCATTTTGAGATCAAGTTTGTATCAGAGCATAGGTTTTTGAAGACTTGATTATTTGCAAGTGTTTTGTTTTCTGATGCTCATAAGGTTGAAACTCACAAGAGGAGAAGGTCAACTTGTAGAGCCAAGTTCTAATCCTTCAAGAAGAAAGATTATATCATC
>JASDQU010750402.1:0-10606 GCA_032191745.1 Picea mariana
AACTAGTCCATATGGAAGAAAACAACATAGATATGCAAAAGTTTACTAACTATGACATAAAAAAAGTAATTTATATCAACAATATTAACGTTTTTATACTAATCTTAAAGCAACAGTGGCAAAACAAGTTACAGAATTTCACACAATATCGAAAATCTTGAAATGGTAGAATGGGTAAAAAGTATTTTGCCATGAACGAACTAAGAGTACAGGGCATAGAAATATACTTCCTAGTATTAATACAGGATAGTTTGCTTCCCATATAAAGTCTAGCAGCGATGCAACACCTTGCATAAAAGAAAGAAGAAAACACTATAAACTTGAATGCGAACCATTTATCTATAGAGACAAAATTGTGTCGAATAGAAACAAGAACAAACTAAATAATGGTTAACCATATCAACTACCAAAACGAACAGTGGACCAATGTATATCTAAATATTTTGTAAGGATAAAAATATGATGTACTAAACAATTGATCTGTGATCTAGTGGTTGAGACGGGGCATCGCTATGCTAATGATCTAGGTTCAAAGATAAAATCACATAGAGTCTTGGATTATAAGTTGGCCAAGTTAGATGGGATTCATATGAAGCATTGCGTGGTGGGCCCATAACCCCATGTAAGTTTTAAACCTGTGAAGTAAAGCAATGCATATAGATCCTTAAGCAAAATAGAAATAAATCAATGGCTCATTCACATAGTACACAGAGATTTATACCGGAAACCCTCAACCGGGAAAACCTTTCTTATATTCATTATTGAATTTCACCATTCACCATACAATATATACAATGTTTTTAGGTATTCTGTAGATACAAAAACCCTAATCCATTAATCCGGGATTAATTTAGTAAACTGCTAAAAATAGAAAAATCCACTAAAAATAGCAAAAACCACCCAAAAAACAAAAATTGGGGCACTGCCCCAAACGTTGCACGTAACCAGGGGGGGGCATACATGCCCCCCCTTGGGACCCCCCTAGGAAAGCACCCGATGCACACGACACACAGTGCACTACTAGAGGGATCGTTAGACACAATTGTCGAACTTGATGGGCCCACACACACACATGCAAAGAATATAAGACATACCCAACAATAAAGTCTAGCAATGATGCAACACCTTACATAGAAGAAAGAAGCAAACACTATAAACTTGAATGCGAACCATTTATCTATAGAGACAAATTTGTGTTGAATAGAAACAAGAACAAACTAAATGATGGTTAGCCAAATCAACTACCAAGAAGAATAGTGGACCAACGAAGATCTAAATCTTTTGTAAGGATAAAAATATGTTGTACTAAACAATTGAGTTGTGATCTAGTGGTTGAGATGGGGCATCACTATGCTAATGATCCAGGTTCAAAGATAGGATCACATAGAGCCCTGGATTATAAGTTGGCCAAGTTAGATGGGATTCATATGAAGCATTAATTCAGGAAAAGAAAGAGAGAGAAATGGATGGAATAAGCACTTAGTATACAATAGATTTTAACAAGAATGGAATATTCAATAAACATGCTCCTAAATGGCTGGAAAAATCGAGAATATCAAACTTACCCTGAGATTGCATGGATCTTAAAAATATTCCTAGAATACAAAGTCAGAAAAACCTAGTGGAACTTTACCCCAAGGATATTAATAATATAAAAAATAAAAAAGATGTCAAGAGGAGTCCAAACGCCTGATTACAGATACAGAAAAGTAGACACAATATATACAAAAAAATCCCAATACAGGTTCCATATACCAAAATGGTCTATGCATAGATCTGAGTACAATAATAACAATGTTTTCACTTCAAAATAAACACATTCATGAATCCATTATACCCCTTTGATAATCATCCACAAGATACAAAAAGCATGATAATTTAGGGATTTTCATGTTTATACTAGTAATCGTGATTTTATTAAGGGTTTTAGGTCAAACCCATTTGAATCAATTATGGAATGGATTTCAATGCTTGTTTACATAATAGACAAACTCTTTCAATGGAAAAAAATACAGTTGAAATTACTGATATGACAAGAAATGCCCACCATGGCCCCCCACGATGAGTCCAGTCTATCAAATCTTTAGTAGAATTGGTGGCAGCCTACTTAACTAGCGACCCATTCTCCATGAAATCCTACTTCATCCTTAGAATGAATGATATCCCATTCCTTAGATAAAAAATATGAAGAACCATCTGCTTGAAAACTTGAAGCATCCCTTCTTCTCCTGGTACTCCCCATTTGGAATAAAATTTATGGAAACATCCTTCTCGCCAGAATCATTGTTTTAGAATTCATTACTATTTTCTCTGAAATTTCCACTGTTATTACCCATTTCCAATCCAAATTTCAAAAATTTTCACTTCTTGTTTTGTCATTATTATTCTACTCTATTCTACTCCACTCTGCGCAATGGTAATATAGGCTTTTTATCAAATTCAACAAGGGGCTTAGGAACACTAAGTGTGAGGGGACGTACATGGGTCCCAAACCCACCAACAAAAATGAGTGCCTTCATCGTCTATTCAATGACCTTAGAGAGCTCAACGTCTATGGTTACAGATCGTAGGGTTAGTGCACTGGAAAACAATTACTATAATAAATGGGTAAAAGGAAAAATCAGACAAGCTGGAAACACAATATTTGTAAAAACAATCTGCATAAAGTTAACAAAGCCCCTTTGCAGTAAGAAATGATGTATTCAATGTATTCATAAACCACAGGGGCCTGATGTCAAGAAGACTTCAGTCCTATTTACCATTGTCGTTAATCCTATGGAATGGTAGTATTTTTTTAGAAAAAAACATAATGCAAGGGGGGGGAATTAATTCGTACCAGAGTTACTAGAGTAGTGTTAGAGGGCGACGTAAGATCTACATTATTAGTATGTCCTATTGGTGCAGTCTTCGAGGGTGGCATGATGCACTTATAAATATTTAATACAAATGTTACGTGGTCGTGTTAATTTTAAGTTTTGTTTTAATTTTTAATATATTTTTTTAAAATGTCATGTCCGGTTGGGTATTAGTCATAATTTTTATCGTTGAGTGGCTAGCACTATCCTAACTGCATTGAAATTGTACTGATTTTTCAAGATTTGGCTTCAGAATACAGAGATACAAAAATTATGTGTGGCTTTTTAAGGAGTTTTAAAAAAAAAAATGTTTTATTGTTATTTTTTGGGGGGTTAATTTGTATCTCCAAGCAGCGGAGGAAATTAGTCATTTCACTTTTCATTTTCTTTGACTAATCAGATAATAGAAATTTAAATAATTAAATTTAAAAATTTATTTATTTTATTTATAATATTTAGATTAATAAATATTATTTGAAAAACATTTAAAAACATTATGAATTTTTTTATAAATTTGTAAAAGTTAATATAGTTTTTACTTGCAACATATTGTTATATTCCCCGCTTTGGAAGGGACTAATAATCTCTCCCTCTGCTTAATGCCCATCCCACCATTAGCCCGCAGTGGAAAAACACATCCACAAAGTGGCCTGTAATTTCGAGAATAGTGGGCACCATGCAATTCTAAGACTAGATTCTTCTAACATACTTTTTGTCACATGAGATATTAATATCATCCATTTTCCATTTTTTTAAAATTATTTTGTATTTTTTTTTATTGGTGGAGCAAAATGTTTGTCATATGAAGCGATTTTATGAAAGGGTGGTGCAAAATGTTTGTCATATGAAGTGATTTAATGAAAGGGTGGTGCGAAATGTTTGTCATTGCAAACTATTTTCATTGAAAAAGGGTATGTGAACAATGTACAGTGACAAACTTAAGTAGACTAGTTGAATTATTTTGGAATTTATCTAATGTGTTGTCAAACCTCTTCTCTTATCCCCTTTTCTTCTTATGTAAAATAATAAAGATATATTACTATATTTGATATGAGATTGTAATTTGTTTTAACTTGTTAGCTTAAAAATAACTATTTATATTGGTATCAATGCTATAATGCTTGCACTCACATCATAACTATTGTGCCCAAAAATTATGAATCATTTTAGATTGAAATCGATTGTTGGCTTGTTATAGGGATTTATAATTTGTTTCTTACATCTAGTTAGAAAATTCAATTTGCTTAAATGTTCCCTGACAAGGTAAGTATTTATGTATGGAAGTATGTTAGACTAGACTTTAAGAAAATGGTTTTGTTTTTTGAAATTTTGTCATTGGATTGTCTCAGCAAATCCAAAAGCTCGTACAGAACAAGAAGATGGCTTTAGGGGAGGCCAAACTAAAATGTGGTTGTGCAAACTTTACTTCAATATTAAAGACTTAAATGCCATGTTCTTTAATTTTTAACTTGCATATGCTTGGCTTGGTAATTTGTTTTTTCCAAACCAAAAGTAGTTTATGTAGCATTGGTCCCTAACCAGAGGGTATCACAATCCATAAACTATAGGAGAGATCTAGGAGATAATGGTAACATCATGTTAGACGCAGGCGGTAGATGCAATGTCACCAAGGAAGGAGTCAATGGTTATGTTATTCAAATTCTATAGCCCTAAGAAAATGAATATGCTCAAATTCTCAGATATGAATATAAAGACCATTTATGTGACACAAAGAGAGACAAGAATACATGTATTGGAACAAATTATTTTTTTTGAACTTGAGATCCATTATATATATATATATATATATATATATATATATATATATATATATATATATGAGAAACCTCTTTCTCTTAGTCTCTCACCCTATTACAAGGTTAGTTCATTCATGCCTCAACAACTCATTGCTTCGAGTATGATTCTAAGGCCTTCATTCATGCCTCTAGTCTATTTTTTTATTAAACTTGTGGGGAATTTGTAGGAGTTTTGGGGCTCAATTACTTGGATAAGCTACTGCGAAAAAGGAATTATTTGTTGTCAATAACATACTATCTTTATCCTATATTTGTATATTGTAATTTTTTTTCTTCTCTTTCTTTCTTTGATGTAATTGTTTTTATTTTTTTCCCAACAAACTCAAAGCACCGATTGTCATCGAGAGGTAGAGTTTGTACATGAAAACAAGCAAAGGAGGACTAGCAAGAGCAAGGGCATTCCTCCCACAACTATACTGACCAAGCATGAATCAAATGGTTGTGTTATTATTAAACAATCACACTTGAAAGAACCAACCTATAATCACAACATTGGAGCTACAAGAAGCAAAGAGAAACCTCAATTACTAAAAACAAAGCCTCAATCACTAACAACATCTCCTACATCTTGAAGTGCAATGGCAAGTTGCTCATGATGTGTTTTTCTTTCAATTAATTTTGTATTTTGTTAACACAATTAAACCAAACTTGTCCCAACTAGTTCCATTAGGATGTCACAAGATTCATAATTCACAAGATTGATATGATATAAATAGTTGGTTAATAACCCTAGAAGACAAGTCGGCTCAAGAGAATAATTTATATTAAATTATTAGCCTCCAGAAGAAGAATTCGGCCCAGTTAGGTCACTTGGAGTACTATAAATAGAGGGTGATTGAGCTCATTTGCACTCACTCACTCTCACAATTGCATAAGGACTAGTGGTGTGCATGAATGGTGGAGAGTTGCAACTTCTACAGTAGTGACTTGATCTTTGGTTATGGTTTGGACTTTCTGTTTGGTACGCTAGATTTGGAGAGAGGTACACTACCTTGGTTGGTTATTGGTTCTAGTGATTGTTTCTGTAATTATTATGTCTGTCAAGGTTAAGGTGCTCGAGGGTGGCATTTGTGCCTATGGTTTGGTGACAATATAGTAATATTGTCTATGGTGAAACAAGCACACCTATTATTTTAACAGGTTATGGACCCACACTATCTTCGGACATTCTAATCACTGGAAGGTAGATTGAGAGGATTTGCTCAGTTACAGTTGCAATTGTAGTCATAGTTTTGTTGTAGCAATGAAACCCTAACCCTCTTATTGAGGCACCTTAAGTGAATCACTTGACATAATTCCTGGATATCCTAGTGCACCCTAGCCAAGCACACCTCCTGGTACTCTCAGCAAACTAAGGAATTAATTTTGATTTTTTGGTCAAAGTCAACAGTTGACCAAATCAAATTCAAAGGTTGACCAATTCAAAGAAGTCATGACTTACTCTATGAAGTCAGAAAACAAGGAGCTTTAAACTTCAGAGCATGGAAGACAAGGATTGATCTCATCCTTTCCAAGAATAAAGTCCTAGATATTGTGAAAGGAAATATCATGGAACCACAGTTTGAAGCAGGAAAAGAGAAGGAAACTCATAATGTTGCAGCACTGGAGAAGTTCAAGGATAATTAAATTAATGCTATGATTATCATAGTAGACTCTGTAAAGGATCACTTGATACCCTACATCTCTCATCTTGACTCATCCAAGAAGATGTATGATGCCCTAATAAACCCTTTCTCAGTCGGAAATATTAGACAAGTGATGAGTTTGAAGAATGAACTCTATGACATAGAGATGACAAAGTATGACACCATAGCTTCATACTTTGTGAGGATTTCTTAGTTGAGAGATCAACTACAAGCTATTGAAGAAGCCATCCCAAAAAAGGAAGTTGTGAACATAGCACTCAATGGTCTCTCTAGATTATGGGATGCATTTGGTGCAAGCATGCATACAAGGAAGGAGTTTCCAACGTTAGAATAAATTTGGATCTGTTGTGCACAAGAAGAGATAAGGTTAAACTCCAAGGAAAAACCTCAGAAGGAATAAGATGCTCAAGCCTTTGCAACAAAGTTTAAAATACATGGAGGTAAAAAATGATCCGATTCAATAAAGAAGTTCAAGAGAGATATGTCAAAGGTACAATGCTTTGAATGCCATGATTATGAACACTACAAAGGAATTGTTCTAAGCTAAAAAAGAAGAGAAAAGAGAGACATCACGCATCATCTTCCAATGATGAAGAATCCTCAAAGAAGACAAAGCATGATGAGACAAATGTCTTATATTACTTGACCCTTAATGGAAATGTTTAACATGACATTTGGTTGATTGATAGTGGAGCTTGAAGGCATATGACAAGTGACCATAGGAATTTCTCAAGCATGAAGGAGAAGGAGACACCTCATAAAGTGGATCTTGGAGACAATAACTCTTATGCAGTCAAGGGAATTGGACAAGCTACTATCAAAATAGAATCAGGTAATTATATCCATCTTAGTAATGTTTTATATATTCCTAGTTTGAAAAAGAATCTAGTATCTATTTCTTGTTCGGAAGAGAAAGGAGATAGAGTATTTTTTGTGGATGGAAAAGTTTGTGTATGGTCTAAAGACTCCAAGATAGAAAACGCTATAGTTATTGGAACCCATGAAGGAAGGTTATATAAAATTCTAGGTCATAATAATCAAGCCCTAGTACATGAAAAAATCAACCCTAATGAGTTATGGCATAGAAGATATGCTCACCTTCATTATCACGCCTTTCCATCCCTTAAAAAAATGGTTGTAGGCATACCATAATTACAGTCAGTACATGAAGGTGTGTGCAAAGGATGTGCACTTGGGAAGAACATTAAGAAACCTTTCCCAAGCAGTGGGAATGGATCTAAAGGGATCTTAGACCTAATACATTCATATGTATGTGGACCTATACCAGTGAAGTCTCTAGGAGGATCTATTTACTATGTAATGTTCATAGATGACTTCTCAAGAAAGACATGGTTGTATCTATTAAATACTAAGAATGAATTATTCAGCAAACTCCAAAAATTCAAGGTTGAAGTAGAGAACCTAACAAATAAGAAGATCAAGACAATAAGATCTGATAATGGAGGAGAATACACCTCCAAGGAGCTCGTTGCCTTTTGTAAAGAAGTTGGGATTAGGAGGGAGCTCATTGCCCCTCAAAATCCTCAACATAATGGTGTGGTTGAAAGAAATAACAAAACCATTGAAGAAATAGTCAAGGAAATGATGAATGATCAAAACTTATATGTGTTCCTATGGGGAGAAGAAACTATGACAATTGTTTATGTTCATAATAGAATTTCACATAGAATATTGAAGAACATGACTCCTGAAGAATCCTTCTCGGGAAATAAGTCAAGCATTGAACACTTGAGAATCTTTGGATGTCCTGTATAAATTTATGTTCCTAAGGATAAGAGAAAGAATTTGGAACCCTTGGGAAAGACAGGAATATTCGATGGTTATAGTGAATCATCAAAAGTGTATAGAATCTATGTTCCAAGTCAACAGAAGGTTCAAATAAGTAGAGACATAAATTTTGATGAAAATATTGCATTTAAGAAGTCTATAGAAGAACCTATAGAATACAACAAAGAAGAGAAACATGAAGATACCAAAGAAGAAAGTACATGTTCTCTAGAACAATCTAATGAAGAACAAGAAACACCACATGAATATGTGGAACCAACTATTATACCTAAGACAAGAAAAAGACCAACATGGCTTGAAACTACTTTGAAGGAAGTAGAAAAGCATAAGGCTCCCACTGGTACTTTCATACAAAGAAAGAAACCCAAAAGGTTCACTAGTTATGCTGCACTCATGACAAGTTTGGTTAATACAAAACCTTCCACCTTTGAGGAAGCAATTAAGAAGAAAGAATGGAAGGAGGCCATGATGGAATAATACCAATCCATCATGAAGAATGATGTATGGGAAGTCGTGTCGATACCTAAAGAGAAGTTTGTAGTCACTTCAAAGTGGGTGTATAAAATAAATCATGATGTAGATGGAAGTATTGATAAGTACAAGGCGAGATTTGTAACTAGAGGGTTCTCCCAGCATGAGGGAGAAGATTATTATGAGACATTTTCTCTGGTTTCCATATATACATCTATCATAGACATAATATCTCTAGAAGCTTCCATGGGTTGGAGTTTACATCGAATGGATGTAAAGACCACTTTTCTCAATGGAGTGATTGAGGAAGAAGTTTACTTAAAGAAACCTCAAGGTTTTGAGGTACATCCAAAAGAAACCCATGTATGTAGATTGAAGAATGTCGTGTATGGACTCAAGCAAGCTCCAAGAGTTTGGTATGCACGTATTGATACTTAACAAGACTTGTATTTTCCAAGGGTCACATTGATCCAAATCTCTATTACAAGGTTGTGAACAATGCAATTGTAATTATACTGTTATATGTTGATGACTTGTTCCTGACAGGTGCAGAGCCTCTCATTATTTAGTGTAAGAAGGAACTATCCACTAAATTTGATATGAAGTATCTTGGTCTCATGCACTACTATTTGGGACTAGAAGTGTGGTGAAGTCTTCCTAGGACAAGTAAAGTACGTTGTAAATATCCTTCAGAAGTTTGGGATGTTGGATTGCAAATCCATGGAAACTCCCATGGTAACAGATTTAAGGAAGTTGAGAGACTTTCATTCTGATCCAGTAGACTCGTCCTTGTACTAGCAGTTGATTGGCTCCTTGATGTATTTGGTAAATATTAGGCCAGACATATGCTTTGTTGTGAACATGTTGAGCCAGTTCTAGGTCGAACCTAGACAAGAGCATCGGGTGGCTACAAATCATATCTTGAGATATCTTCATGGGATGATAATGTATGGTTTGAGATATGCCTCAAACAGTGAAGTAAAGCTACATGGATTTACTGATTCATATTGGGTAGGGAGTAAGGAATATAGAAAGAGTACTTCTGGACTGTGTTGCAGTTTGGGTTCTACTATGATTGCATGGGCTAGAAGAAAATAGAATTTTTTTGCACTCGGCACTGCAGAAGAAGAATTTATTAAAGCTTGTGATGTTTGTATGGAAGCAGTGTGGCTTCGTAAGCTRKTTTATGGATTGTTTGATTAGGTGTTGGATTCGACCGTGATATATTGTGATAACCAGAGCTGTGCAAAGCTCTCAGAGAGCCCAGTGTTCCATGACAGGTTGAAKCACATTGAGATCGAGTATTATTTTCGTTGTGATAAAGTCCAAAGGGGAGAAGTGGTTCTCCARTATATCTCCACTAATGAGGAGACTGCAGATATTTTGACTAAGCCCTTGTCCAAGATAAATTTTACATAATTGAGGGACAAGYCGGGGCTTGTGGAGATTTATCCCTTGGTTTAAATGGAGGAGATGACTTCCTCGGTTGGGAGGGAGCACTGATATGTGGAATCATGGATTGTCAGTAAGTTGTGGATCTGTATCATTCTAGTACAACTTAGAGATGGTCATACAACTTAGAGATGATGCTTCCATCATGCTAGTACAACTCAGATATGATACAGATGGTTGGACTTGTTGATACAGTGTCCTAAGGAGCATCATGCTAGTAAAACTAAGAAGTGAACATACAACTTAGAGATAATGCTTGCCTCATGTTAGTTATCTTCACGCTAGTATGGCTTAGAGACGATGTTGGTGAGCCACATCATTCTAGATATGATCATGTGAGTATAACTTAGAGGTGGCATACAACTTAGATATGATGCATTTGCATCATGCTAGATATGTCATGCTATTACATCTTAGAGATGATCATACAACTTAGAGATGATGTAGGAGGGCTTGTGTCATGTAGATATGATCATGCGATTACATATTAGAGTTGGCATACACCTTAGATATGATGTATTTACATCATGCTAGATATGTCATGCTAGTACAACTT
>JASDQU010750403.1:3108-23379 GCA_032191745.1 Picea mariana
TTGTAATTATACCTCCTAGTCTCCTATATATACCAAGGAGACATTTTCATTTTGAATCATCTTGTACTTGAACATTTAAGTGGGGTAAAAGGAGGTTGCCCCCTCGAAGAGGCTTATTATCTGAAATTATCTCTTTTTCAAGGCATTGAGTACTTTTCTTGAGGTTTTTATATGCAATATTGATGTTTTGTTCTTAACACCAACATTGTTGATGTATATATGAGAGAAATTGCTCGATTACATGGTATACCCAAGACAATTGTGTTTGACAGAGATCCAAAATTTACCTTAAAATTTTGGAAGGGATTATTTAATGGATTTGGAACAAATTTGAATTTTAGTACAACTTATCATCGAGAATCAGATGGACAAACAGAGAGGGTGAATCAAGTGATTGAGGATATGTTGAGTATGTATGTGATGGATAAACCATAAAAATGGGAAGAATGCCTACACTTAGTAGAGTTTTCTTATAAAAATGGGTACCAAACATCTCTAAAGATGAGCCCATTTGAGGCACTTTATGGAAGAAGGTGCAACACACTGATAAGATGGGATAACCCAAGAGATAGAGCAGTGGTTGGGCCAAATTTACTCTAAGAAATGGAGGAGAAAATCTTGAAAATAAAAAAAATTTAAAGGTTCCCCAAGACAGGCAGAAAAGCTATGCTGATATGGGCATAACTCACAGGGAATTCAAAGTGGGGGACCTTGTATTCTTGAAAGTGAAGGCCAACAAAAGTTCCCTGAAGTTGGGAAATTGTTCAAAGTTGGCAGCTCGCTATTGTGGGCCATTTGAAATCCTTGAGAGCATTGGGCCTGTAGCATACATCCTTTCCTTGCCTACATCGATGACCATTCATAATGTATTTCATGTATCATTGCTTAATAAATATACACCTCATGATAATCATGTTATTGATTGGAATGTGATTCAGGTGGAGTAAGAAGGCACTTTCCAAGTACATCCGGTATGCATTATGGACCGAAAAATCAAACAGATCCAGAATCGAGCCATAGGGATTGTAAAGGTCCAATGGACCTGGTACGGTCCTGAGGACGCTACTTGGGAGCATGAGGATGCAATGCGGGCAGAATACCCACATATTTTTGAGGATTTTTGAAATTTTGGTTGTATATGTGTATATATTGCACTGAGGACAGTGCATAAATACTGGGAGGGGAATGTAATGCTTCTAATCCAAACCCCAATTGTAAATGTATATGCAAATGTACTTAATCTGGTGAGATGGTTGATATCATTTTTGTATGCACCTTCCATGGTATAGTGCGCACATGTACTGCACACTAAAATGATGAAGTGTGCACATTACAAGATACCGTGCGCAACAAACTTAAGTGCGTGCAATTTTGAGGGCATGGAGCCTTTGTGTATATGTTGTTTTTTATAGGCTGGTGAGCCAGTTATTATAATCTAGGAGGCTTATGTGTTGAATTAGGCTGAAGAGCCTAGATGCTAAAGGTCAATGAGCCTATTTATGTAATCACTAGCAAATTCAGGTCATTTTGCGATGACTATTTCAACGCTCTTGCGACGTTATGTCTTGGATATTGTGACGAATATTGAGTCTCCCAAACATCATTTCATGTGACGTGGCACGTGCCATTAACCTGGATTAACTTCACAAGAGCGACGATACTAGGGAAGTTGTCAGACATCATCGAAAGAGCGATAAAGTAGGGAATCATCGCAAATGAGACAAAGTAGCGAAATTGTCGCAAATGAGACAATGTAGAGATATCGTCGCAATAACAACAATAAAGAGAGATCGTCACACACCCAAAAATATAGGTAAAGTAAGGAAATTTTTTGCGACGAATCAACTTTTGAAGCGGTCGTCGCACGAGTGACGAAAACAGGGTATATTGCGACGAAATTGCTATACAATTTTTGTGATTTGTATGGCAAGTTCGTCGCAAGATTTTTATAGGTCATCGCAATTGTGATGAAAACAAGGTATATTTCCACGAAATTGCTATACAATTTTCGTGATTTGTATAGCAAGTGCGACGAAAACAGGGTATATTGTGACGAAATTGCTATACAATTTTCATGATTTGTATGGCAAGTTTGTCGCAAGATTTGTAAGGGTCGTCGCAAGTGCGAAGAAAATAGGGTATATTGCTATGCAATGTTTCATGATTTTTATAGAAAGTGTGTTTCAAGATTTCTATGGTGCGTCGAAATTGCGACGACAACAATTTATTTAAAAAAAAAAATTAGAATTTTATTTTTGAGCAAAAACAATAAAATTTGATTTTTGAGCCAATTATAGAAGGTGCTATGATTTCACACTAAAGAGGTCATCCAAGTGAAGTTGTTTCATAACTCCAAACCATCTTCATATATTCAATTTGGTAGGGGCCCCTTTCCTTTTTCTTATAAAAGAAAAATAAGAGGGTTGTTGTGGCCACAATAGTTGGTTGGTTGGTTGAGTCATTTGACTGACTTGAATTTTCAAACTAACTATCTTATAGATAGGGAAGCCTAAGGAAATAGATAGGGAAGCCGCCCACTATCACTTTAGTGCCTTTGCCTCTACATTTATAGGCCATGGTTTCTAACATAAGGAGCGTTTTCCTAGGGGGTTAATACTAAGTCCTATCATTACATTTCTAGACAGGTGAGGACAAGGACTTTGTTTGACTTGGGTTGAATTCTCTAAATTGATGCTTGAAGAAAAGTAAGAGAAGAAAATGCTCAATGAATGCTTGGAAGGAAAACACTTACTTTATTCAACACAACACACCAATGCACCATTACTCATAATTAGTGATCAAGCAATATACAATGTTCAAGGTGAAACTTTCGAAGTAAAAAGTATATATTCATTCACAAGATAGTCGTGATTGAGAAAATTTAATATGTTCAAGAAGTGAAGCATGAACAAGTACTTATGAAACATTTACGCATGAAATTGGGTTGTTATGATAGCAATGATATAGAGAATAATTGTAACAAGTTCATAACCAATATAAGTTTTCATCCATTCAATAAGTATATTCCATGAAACACATGAAGTGTCACTATTGTAAAAAGAGAATAAGGAAATGAGATCAATGTAATAAATTTAGAAGAAATACAGTGCTACTAGATTAGAAAATTTCATTATTATATGTCAAGGCACAAAAATTATATCATTAACCAAACTTATCATTCATTCATCAACACTCAGAAATTAATCTATTTCTCATCATACAATATAGATCAATTATTTGGAACCATGATTGTAGCATGAATCGACCATCTCAACTAGCAAAAAATATAAATGTTGCACTATTTGGGTAGATTGTTTGGGGTGGTTAGGGTAGGAATGTATTGTGGTCAACCAATCAAGCCAAAAGACATGCAAACACCACAACAAAATATGGTTAACAAACCTTCATACAATAGTGAAAAGAGGCAACAATTGGACTAATTACAAGGTCCTTTGGAATTCCTTAACATATTTTGGCTTCTTTGGGATGTGGAAAACAAGGTGTCATAAAAACATTGCAAGACATCAACACTTTAATCACCATTGAAAGTGGAATACTTCTGCAGTTTTATGACAGTCCTGGATAGAGTTTTGGATAACACATAGGAGGTAATGTCAAGGCTTGAAACTAGGTAATTTATCTCTCTTCAAATTCATTTGGACACATATGGAAATGAATATAATGAAATCCTCGAAACATTGGAAAAAGAGTAGGGTTATAAATAGCCCCGCACAACAATAAATCTTTGCAGAAAAAGGAATACTAGAAAAATCCCAGAACAATAATAAAGAACATGCACCGATTTCACTTTGAATGAGGTTGTTGGACCTTCCAATACATCCAATGATAGTTTATAATAACCTAGAACAACACTCCTTCAAAATGTTGTAATAAAAGTTATTTTCAACCCTAGTTATGTTGTATTGATTTCAACCATTCCAAGCAAAGTATGCATTAGGGCATCCATAAAAGTGATCAATTTCTACTTAAATTAAAAATGATTTTCAAACCCTCTCGTGATCAACATATAGATGTTTCTTTGAGAACTAGTTAGCATGATTTGAACTAATATAAGTCAATGAGGCTCAATGCAATCTAGATTGAGGATAACACATTATGAAAACCTTTCCTAGTACTATCAAGGTGAACTGAAAGGTTAGCCAAGCAAAAGGATAGAGCCATAAGACGTCCTACCTTAATGCATGAACAATAACTTCAATAATAAAATGGGTAAGTTTAGAGAACTTAAATTGAGAACCCTCCCAAGTGGAGCATTTCACCCTTAATTCTTTGGCCTTCTAGCAACCTTTTTATTCCAAAAAAGCCTTTAAAAGTGCTTATATAAACCTTGAAAATGACTAAACATTAACAAAGAAAATAAATATATTCTCAAAAAAATATTAAGACAAGTTTCTCATTAATATCCAATGGTTTTAAATGAGGTAGGACTCTTCCTTTTATAGGTGAAGAGCCTCCTCAAATACAATACAACACAATGTGCTATGTCAATACTATGAGGTCAAAACCATGGGAAAATACAACAAATCATCTAATAAATCCCTCAAAACCCTCCAAGAGCCAAATGAACCTAAAGAATGGTCCAAATATAATAATAAATGCCACAAGTGTGGGCCAGAGGGAGAGAATAAATTAGGTGCACTCCTCAATAAAGGTGAAATTTTCCCATGAGAGGGTGAATGATTGAGTCAACATTGTCCAAATACTCCCAAAGATCCTCCAACCAACTCCCTCAAATGATGGAAAGTTCCAAGTATGGAATAACGAAATCAAGAAGATGACATTACCTCTCACATGTGTGAGCCATCCAAGTAAAAAAGTCAAGATAAATGGCATTTGTGGCCTCCTCTAGGTGGGTGCTTCTCAAGTAGATAAAAATAAAGCATTCCACATCATCACAAGGTCCAAATAACAACCTATAACCACCTCCATAATTTGTAACCAACTCCTCCAATGCATTAATAAATCCCATCTGTGGTCCAAGGAAAGATAAATAATGCATAAGTGTGAATGAAATGTCCAATTGATAAAGGAGAATGAATTTGAGTGGTCCATGTGGCATGTGTGGTGACATGGCATCCCTCTCATGGATCGATGCACTGTCATGGATCCAAATGCGGTGACATGAATCCCAAGGAAAATGCTATGGATCCCAATATATGTAGATATGATCATATATGAGTACATGGATCACAATGTAGCATCATGGATCCCAATGCAATCTCATGGATCTTGAGGCATAATACATGTATCCCAATGCACAATACCCACTTGAAGTGATGGGTCTAGCCTCTTAGCAAGCCATTAATTGGTAGCACCTGGTGACATATCTTAGCACAACATAAAAAGGGGGGTTGGTTTTAATATTTTCCTAAGTCTTACCAAGGGGAACAATATCGACCCTTATACTTGCATCAAGTCCGAAGACAACACATATTTCCTAAGCACCTAGGTGAAAGATAGGAAAAAATAATTAATAATGATGAAAGGGAATGGGGAATGAGTTCATGTGATGACCCTCAACGTATTAGACATGCACAAGTCTTATCAATCATTTATTTATTCATCCACCTTTATTTAGCTAGGATTTTTACATATAATATCCTTCTAGAGATAACTTAACATCGAGTTACCATCCTTAACATTATTTCTTACTACTCCTTTAAGAATTATTTTTTTTAATGTTTGTTTTATCAAACAAGTTCCTTTTATTTAGATATTCATATACAAACTAGAGACTAGGGGCATTGGCCTCATAGTGAGGGAGCATTGCTAAATATTTCTATTTGGATTTTGAATTTATCTCTTCACCTCTTTTCCTTATTAGATTATTGACTCAAGCTTTATCAATTTGGCCTTTCCTTTTGACCTTTGAGAAATCATACATGACCAAGATGCAATTTTTTATATGGATGGAATGAATAACACTTGGGAGTTGGAAAATGATTAGCATGGTTGGGATATGGATAATGATATCTATCCTAAGAACCCAATGGTATAGGTTAATCCAAGAGATGACACACTTCTAACATAAAACATGTTCCCCAAGGTACTACAAGGAAAGTCATAAAACCATGTAATGTTATGAAATGCCACTAGGAAATCATTAGGTGTTTACCACTTTATGATGAGATAATAAGTTACAACATCTTTTCCAAATAAGCATTGATACATGGAATGTCAAACGAAGCAAATAGGAACCGTTCCATATCGTACAACAATGCATCTATCATCTGAGGAGTTGGCATGAAAGTGAGCTACACCATAGTTGAGATAGAACGATCATGTTTTTGGTGGAGATCAAGAATAAATTTATCTAGATACAGGGAATATGAGCATGACACATCATGCAAGAAACATCTTGAAACCCTTGCCATCGTATCCAAAAATGTGTCACCCCTCATGGGGTAATATCTGGCTCCTACTCGTTGACATGCACTCTGTGTGAGAATGTATGAGAACTCCATAATATCTGTAGAACTGTGACCTACACACCATATAAATTGGCAAATGAAACAAAATTTGGGGTGGATCTACCACCCTAGTTAGAAATAAAAAATACTTGGCACAAATAAAAAAACTTCACCAAATATACACATGAAAATAAAGCAGGAAAACACGTGTAAGAAATTATTCTAAGGAAAATCAAATGCATCAATAAAATTAGGCAATGCATGAAAGTAAACACACAAAAGAAAGGAAAACATGAATGGAAGGAAAAAAATCATTCTAACTACTGCTCAAAGATCATATTCATGCCTACCCTATTGGATAACTAAGGGATGTGGCTKCTAGGTGAAATAAAAKATCCAAATCAACMATTCAAGGAGMTTACCAACATATGGAAACCTTCCCTTGTGTTTGGTTATCATCCAAAACACGAATATGCCAAGCATCAAGTGGGTATCAAGAATAATCTAACTCACTCTCAAGTCTGGAACCTAGGTAAGGTAATATCTATGAAGTAGAAAGCCCAAACTATACCAAAGTTGACTTGCCTCTCCACAAAATTTCTCCATCCAAAGGTCAATAGGGACAATGTAAACACAAAACTAGGTCAACCCATTGAATTTTCTTGTAATATCATTGAGGACAAAATATTGTGAAGGAAACTCCAACTATGCAGATGGTTTGGAGCTATGCAACAACTTCACTTGGAGTGATTTTTTGTTTTTTGTTTTGAGGGCGTGTTTATCCCACACACCTTATTGAATATATGTGGGGGATAAATTGGGTCTTTCCTCATAGACACAGTGCTCCCTTGCACATCAATGAAGTTTTTTTAAAGGAACAAATTAGTTGACATATGGTCAAAACTCTCTCATTGTTGCCATTATTGTTCCCTCTAATCGACAAAGTGAAGATTTGAATTTATGTCAACATTAGAACAATGAGTGTTTATATCATGAACCTCTATATGAATTAACATGACCATGAGAAGATTAAAGTAGGAAAATATGAAGAAAGTCTTGAAACCTTGAATAACCCTCCACATATTGTAGACATGAATATTGAGATGATGCACATGTGTGAAAGAGTAAATGTTTGACATCGCCATTTCCAACCCCTCATGTTTAATCCTTAATGTTGTTGAAGAAACAAATTAAATTTCATGGAACTAAAAACATTAAATTGTTGCCAAAATTGTTCCCTCTAATTGACAAAGTGAAGATTGGAATTTATGTCAACATTATAACAATGAGTGTTTATATCATGGACCTCTATATGGATTAACATGACCATGAGAGGATTAAAGTAGGAAAATATGAAGAAAGTCTTGAAACCTTGAATAACCCTCCACATATAAATTGACGATGGAAATGTGATTTTGTTTCTTTGTCATGTGAGACACAATGAAAAGACACAATGAAAAGAAGGGTAATGCTCTGAAAAAATATTATAAAATGTTTGACATGGCCATTTCCAACCCCTCATGTTTAATCCTTAAAACTTATTTTTGCATCTTCCCAAAAATTTCTTTTTGCATGTTGCACTGAGTTTAAAGTTTGCACATTGTTTGGAAAAGATGCTTGCCACATGTCACAAGACTTTCAAAGTTTCATATATCATGTCACAAGATTTTGGAAGTTGCATATTGCATATTCAAGTTCTATTTGTTTCCTAGACTCCATAGTCCAAGCACAAGGCACCAAGTCTTGTTTGCATTATCACGTCTTGAATCAAGGAGTATTGAATCAATATATACCAAGTCTTATAAGAGAAGCTGAAATTATAATTAAGTGCATAACACAATTACATTCATAGATATATACAAGCCATAGAAATAGCTTTGTGTATATTATCAGATGAAAAAGTACCCATAATGTCAATGCATTATATGCATCATTACATGTTCAGCTATATAATGTACATCTAACTGTCTTATAAAATTATTACATGAAATCATGAATTTCTTTTAGTCTTGTTTTGTGCTTTCCAGGTCTTAAGTAATTCATCCATCTCCATGTCTTCGTTTACTGGGTGCTCTTCAACAACTGATGTTGTTTTAGTCCTTTCACGCCGAGTACGTCTGGTCTCATACCCACGACGTGGATGCTGCTGTGAGGGGCCATCACCTACAAAAATAAAAAATATTAAATTTATATGGCCAATTTTTAAATATCATTGAAGTAGTTCATTAATATTAAAAAAAAACTCTGTAATGTAATTATTTACCTGGTCCTCTAGTCGACACTGTTGGAATGGCTGCCGACCTGTTCACCTGATCTTCAGGTCGAGGAGGATCAACTATGACACTCTCTGCCATTGAAACGTCAAAATTTATAAGTACATAATTATTAAGTATATGATTAATATATATACATTTTACCGTCGTGGGCCTTAGTCACAGGAACATCTTGGGGCTGCACCTCACTGGGATGGGGGTACTGGGGAGCAGCATGATCTTTTGGCTGCGTTGCACTATCAATGCTCTATTGTCTAGTACTAATGGTTTCATTGATAGTGATGATCCCCTGATTAAAACAAAGTAAGACATTAAATTATGGGCGATATCAAACATTTACGTATTTTATAAGTAATGAAAGGTTACTGTGGACTGATTTTTATTTACCTTATCCCGCAAATTGGATATTGGGTCTGCCCCATGCTTTTGCTACGATCAACCACAATTTTATAACCGTACTTGTAATCAAGTTGGAGGTCTTCCTTCGTGGTTCAGTTCCGAAGTCGTCGCCCTGCATTGCATAAGGGTATGGTTTTTTAATTTTTTTGGCTTCAATTACTTGAAAGTTGTAAGGTGATACAAATAGTATTCTTAATATGTTTGGGTACTTATGATTCATGAATGTAATCTCGAGTAGCTGTCCTGGCCTAGATTGTGTTGGCCATGTTTGGCAATCCTTTCTTTGGTTGCCTTCGAAGTGTCAGGCAACCTATCATCAAAATTTTCAAGTATGTTATATATAAACACACTTTTATTTAGATCTAAAGAAAAATAAAGCTGGTATTGAAACCAAAATATTGTAATTTATCTTGGTGTACCAGTTATTTGTTCTCCTGATTTTTTCAAAATCTTCTCTTTTCCATCATCAATGATTGACTTCCACTCCCTCTCTGGAATTGAGGGAGGACGCTCATACCTAGGATTTCTTGCCAAGCTTTGTCTATAAACATCCTGCATATATTTTAAATATTCACCCACTGCAGATGTGACCTCTTTTTAATTGAACTTGTCTACTCCAAAGAGGTCTTCAAGATAATCCATAAGTTCCTTTTTGAGGTTGGAATTCTGGCAATTCCACCTCATGCGTAAGGTTGCCCCAAAAATCAACAAGGTCGTTTCCTACACACAAAGAGATATGATCATTAATTTAAAATTAATAATCTAGATGATTTCTATATGAGAAGGACAACGTTAAACGATTAAAATATGAATTAAAACTACCTGGGTGTCTTGATTGTTTTAATGGAATTCCACTATCGTCGACCAAAAATGTGCACGGAAGGGTCCCCGTGCTTGTCACACGTCTATCTCCAGAAAATGCAACCATCTCAACCACATCAACATGAGCCTCATCTTTGCCACCATCTCTAGACTCTGATCGAGGTGTGGATGTCTGGCGGTGCATGTCATGGCTACTATCTAAATCAGGTGTGGAAGATGGAGAAGTAAGTAGTACTCTAGCAGCTATATGACCGCCCGCATCAGGACTCTGTAGTGTCTCTTTAGCGCCACTACTACTAACACCGGGCTGAATAGGCTCCAAAAATGTCTTTATAAAAAAGAAAATGTTTTTTCATGAGATAATGTAAAAGTTAAAAAACAAAGTATCATAATTTAACATATGAGTACATTAAAAAAAAACACTTTAAATTATGGTTATTACCTTATATGTGTTAAGTTGTGACATAAGGATCTTGATCTTTGCTTTGATGTCAAGAGTTTGATTTGGATGATCTAAGAAGCTAGCAAGTTCCTTGTTAGCTTGAATGATCTTTTTTTTTATTAAGACTATCGGATCAGCGGATGAATACAATTCCTCCTCATCAGCGGAATCATGATCAACATGGCCTGCGGACTACATATAATTTCAACAAAAACAATGTTATTTCAATAAAATTATATAAGAAAATAATAAAAATAATGTAAAATGAAAGTGGAAATTGATAATCATTTACATGTTCTGCGGCTGGCCCTTTTCCACGATCATCCTGCCACATTATAATATAATTAGAACCCCCAAATATTTGAAAAAATGTTAATGATAACAAAAAAACAATGTTAAAGATAATATTTACAACAATATTAAAGATAATAAAAAAATATAATGCAATAAGTAGAGGTTTCTTAAAGATGTGTTGCATAAGAACCTGCATACTATTAGTCAATGTTTCTATTCAATTCAAATGGTAATCCACTAATAACTCTTCCCCGGGAGCTATCTTTTTTATTGCGCACAGGACTACCTGATTCTCTTCACGTCCCTCATGTATGTAATTTGGTTGTTTGTTTGTTGTCCCGGGTTGTGTGCCATTTATAAACCCTGCGATATTGCCAGAAGCTTTAGGCCTTCCATCAATATAGATAGTCGCTCCCTTATTTTTATCCTTGTTTATTAGTTTTATATAATCTACGGTGAGTGCATATCTCCGCATACTTCGCATGTATCGGACTAGCCGCATCCAATCATTATAATTGTAACACGGTTCGACATAATCCATCAATTCAGTTATTGTATTGTATTTTACAATTATTCCATTCATGGAAAATAGCCCCAATCCATGCAGGGAGGATGGTGCAATGCGATATGTCCTATTGTTGAAAACAAAGTCAACATCTATAGGAGGTAGTTCCTTAGGTACCCATTGTTTCACTAGATGCTTATACATGAGTGGAACCTCTATGTCTCTTATGCTCTTATCATCATAAGAGCATGATTCTCCTTTGACAAGAAAAAAATTCATGCGTCTACAAAATTTTATTCTGACTTTTTCACCTCTGGTCCTTGTTTGCTTATCATATCTACTAGATGCAGTCACATTTCCCTCTATTTGTCCTAAGCTTTCCTCACTTGAAGAAAAAATATCTGATAGGTACTTGTTTGGTTGTACCTTCAATTGCATGTGCACGTGTTGTTAGTTAGTAGTCCATCATCATCCTAGTTCTAATTTATGAACTTTTTTTTCTATATTGAAAGTTCTAAATAATTTTTTTATATCTTTAGTTTTGGATGCACAATTAGACTAGGGTGAAATTACCAATATTAGTGGTCAACCACCTAATTTAATGTGATATCCCTCTTGATTTTGGACATATTAATGTGATAAAACTAAGGACATGATAAATTTATCATATGGATCTAAGAAAAAAATAGTAGTAAGGTTGTTGTTTGTTGGATTTGTGCAAATTATAATTATTATAAGAAATGTCCATTGAAGATGAGGGTCAATGCTATGGAGTAAGAAATCAAACGATCAGTTGGTGTGTTGCAAATCTTGGGTGCTTTAGTTGGAAATATGTCTAAGGCAAGCCAAGAGTAGAACTATACAAATATTAGTTTTGTTCAAGACAAGATTAGAACTATACAAATATTAGTTTTGTTCAAGCCAAGAGTAGAGCTATACAAATATTAGTTTTGTTCAATCCAAGTTGAAGAATAAGTTAGTTATGGCGATGGTTAAAAATAGTGCAACCCACATTTTTATGTAGGAAGTAGTGGCTGTTAAACTCAATGTGCAGTTGAAATTGGTGCATTCTTTTTTCAAGGCAGTAAGATATAGTAGTTAGTTGACATAGACATGTAGAATTTAGTTAGTTTTTATGCCCTCAGGAGCAATTGGACAAGAGTCCCCGAAATGGTTTGGGATTCGACTTGCAAATGGGAATAAAACAAATATCGAGAATCAGATTGCGGAATCATTGACTCTGATGGATTAGTGGGATAGGATTTCAGCTAGACCACAACTCATTCCTGGGTGTCATGCCTCAGAAGTTGCTTTACTCATTGATTTCAACAACTAGTGTTTTGCTCAGTTTAAAGCAATGTAACATTTGGATTAAGGGGTCGAATTTATGAAACCATGCCTCGAGAGTGGATGGATAATTTGGTCACCTAGTCCATATCTAAACAAGCTTGCAACATCTCACGGAACTAAAAAATATTGCTCTGTTAGTCTTTTATTCCCTAAGAGGGAATTGGGCAAGAGTCGTCGAAATGGTTTGGGATACAACTTGCAACTGGGCATAAAACAAAAACTAGGACTCAGATTGAGGAATCGTCATCTCTGTTGGATTCCTGGCATAGGATTTTAGCTAGACCACCCCTCAATCCCGGTTCTAACCCCTCAGAAGTTGTTATTTTCATCGATTTCGATAACTAGTGCTTTGCTTAGTAAGAAGCAATGAAACATTTGGATTTAGGGGTTCAATTTATGAAACCATGCCTCAGGAGTGGATGGACAATGTGGTCACCTATTCCATGCCTAAAAAAACATGAAGAATCTTATGGAGCTCAAAAATTCTGCTCCGTTAGGCTTTTATGCCCCGAGGATGAATCGCCAATAGTCCCCGAAATGGTTTGGGATGCGACTTGCAACTGGGCATAAAACGAAAATCGAGACTCGGATTGAGGAACCGTCAACTCCGATGGATTCTTGGAATATGATTTCAGCTAGAGAACCCTCACTCCCAGGTGCCATGCCTCGGGAGTTGTTTTACTCATTGATTTCGAGAACTAGTGTTTTGCTCAGATTCAAGAAAACCAACATTTGGATTAAGGGGTCCAATTTATGAAACCGTTCCTTGGGAGCAGATGGAAAATATAGTCACCTAGTCCACGCCTAAACAATCTTGCATCATCTCATGGAGCTAAAAAATGCTTCTCCATTAGGTTTTTATGCCCTTAGGAGAAATTGGCCAAGAGTCCCCGAAATGGTTTGGGATGCGACTTGCAACTGGGCATATAATGAATATCGAGACTCGTATTGAGGAACCGTCAACTCTGATGGATTCCTGGGATGGGATTTCATCTAGAGCACCCTTCACTCATGAGTGCCATGCCTTAGAATTTGCGTTAATCATTGATTTCGAGAACTAGTGTTTTGCTCAGTTTGAAGCAATGCAACATTTGGATTAAGGGGCCAATTTACGAAACCATGCCTCAGGAGTGGATGGATAATTTGGTCACCTATTCCATGCCTAAACAAGCTTGCATAATCTCACGGAACTCAAAAATGTTGCTCCGTTAGTCTTTTATGCCCTGAGTGGGAATTGACCAAGAGTCCCCGAAATGGTTTGGGATGCGACTTGCAATTGGGCATAAAACGAAAATCGAGACTCGGATTGAGGAACCATCATCTTTGTTGGATTCCTGGCATAGGATTTTAGCTAGAGCACCCCTCACTCCCAGTTCTAACCCCTCAGAAGTTGTTGTTTTCATCGATTTCGATAATTAGTGCTTTACTCAGTAAAAAGCAATGCAACATTTGGATTTAGGGGCCAATTTACGAAACCATGCCTCGAGAGAAGATGGATAATGTGGTCACCTAGTCCATGCCTAAAAAAGCATGCAGAATCTCATGGAGCTAAAAAATGTTGCTCCGTTAGGCTTTTATGCCTCGAGGATGAATTGCTAAGAGTCCCTGAAATGGTTTGGGATGTGACTTGCAACTGGGCATAAAATGAAAATCGAGACTCGTATTGAGGAACCGTCGACTCTGATAGATTCTTGTGATAGGATTTCAACTAGGTCACCCCTCAATCCTGGGTGCCATGCCTCAGAAATTGATGTACTCATTGATTCTGAGAACTAGTGTTTTGCTCCGTTTCAAGCAAACCAACATTTGGATTAAGGGGTCCAATTTATGAAATCGTGCCTCGGGAGCGGATGGAAAATATAGTCACTTATTCCATGCCTAAAAAATATTGCATCATCTCACGGAACTCAAAAATGCTGCTCCGTTAGGTTTTTATGCCCTTAGGACAAATTGGCCAAGAGTCTCCGAAATGGTTTGGGATGCGACTTGCAACTGGGCACATAACAAATATCAAGACTCGGATTGAGGAACCATCAACTCCAATGGATTCCTGGGATAGGATTTCATCTAGAGAACCCCTCACTCATGGGTGCTATGCCTTAGAAGTTGATTTAATCATTGATTTCAAGAACTAGTGTTTTGCTCAGTTTGAAGCAATGCAACATTTGGATTAAGGGACCAATTTATGAAACCATGCATCGGGAGCAGATAGATAATTTGGTCACCTATTCCATGCCTAAAAGAGCTTACAACATCTCATGGAACTCAAAAATGTTGCTCAGTTAGTTTTTTATGCCTTGAGGGGGAATTGGCCAAGAGTCCCCGAAATGGTTTGGGATGCGACATGCAACTGGGCATAAAATGAAAACCGAGACTCATATTGAGGAACCATCATCTTTGTTGGATTCTCGGCATAGGATTTTAGCTAGAACACCTCTCACTCCTGGTTCCAACTCCTCGAAAGTTGTTTTTTTCATTGATTTCAATAATTAGTGCTTTTCTCAGTAAGAAGCAATGCAACATTTGGATTTGGAGGTCCAATTTATGAAACTATGCCTTGAGAGCGAATGGAAAATCTGGTCACCTATTCCATGCCTAAACAAGCATGCAGAATCTCATGGAGCTCAAAAATGCTGCTCCGTTAGGCTTCTATGCCCCGATGATGAATTGCCAAGAGTCCCCTAAATGGTTTGGGATGTGACTTGCAACTGGGGATAAAATGAAAACTAAGACTTGGATTAATGAACCCTCAACTCTGATTGATTCTTGACATAGGATTTAAGTTAGAGAACCCCTCAATGTCAGGTCCCATGCCTAAGAAGTTTCTTTACTCATTGATTTCGAGAACTAGTGTTTTGCTCAGTTTGAAGCAAACCAACATTTGGATTAAGGGGTCCAATTTATGAAACCATGCCTTGGGAGAGGATGGAAAATATAGTCACCTATTACATGCGTAAACAATCTTGCAACATATCACAGAACTCAAAATTGCTGCTCCGTTAGATTTTTATTCCCTCAGGAGCAATTGGCCAAGACTCCTAGAAATGGTTTGGGATGCGACTTGCAACTGGGCATAAAATGAAAACCGAGACTCGGATTGAGGAACCATCATCTTTGTTGGATTCCTGGCATAGGATTTTATCTAGAGCACCCCTCACTCCTGGTTCCAACCCCTCAAAAGTTGTTTTTTTCATCGATTTCAATAACTAGTGCTTTGCCTAGTAAAAAGCAATGCAACATTTAGATTTAGGGGTCCAATTTATGAAACCATGCCTTGGGAGTGGATGGACAATGTGGTCACCTATTCCATGCCTAAAAAAGCTTTCAAAATCTCATGGAGCTCAAAAATGCTTCTTTGTTAGGATTTTATGCCCGGAGGAGGAATTGCCAAGAGTCCCCGAAATGGTTTGAGATGCGACTTGCAATTGGGCATAAAACGAAAACCGAGACTTAGATTGATGAACCATCGACTCCGATGGATTATTGGGATAGGATTTCAGATAGAACGCCCCTCACTCCTGGGTTCCATGCCTCAGAAGTTGCTTTACTCATTGATGTCGAGAACTAGTGTTTTGCTAAGTTTCAAGCAAACCAACATTTGGATTAAGGGGTCCAATTTATGAAACCATTCATCAGGAGCGGATGGAAAATATAGTCATCTAGTCCACACCTAAAAAAATTTACAACATCTCACGGAACTCAAAAATGCTGCTCCGTTAGGTTTTTATTCCCTCCGGAGCAATTGGCCAAGAGTCCCCGAAATGGTTTTGGATGCGACTTGCAACTGGATATATAACGAATATCGAGACTCAGATTGAGGAACCATTGAATCTGATGGATTTATGGGATATGATTTCATCTAGAACACCCCTCACTCATGGGTGCCATGCCTCAAAAGTTTATTTAATCATTGATTTCGAGAACTGGTGTTTTGCTCAGTTTGAAGCAATGCAACATTTTGATTAAGGGGTCAATTTACGAAACTATGCCTTGGGAGAGAATGGATAATTTGGTTACTAGTCCATGCCTAAACAAGCTTGAAGCATCTCATGGAACTAAAAAATGTTGCTCCATTAGTCTTTTATGCCCTGAACATGAATTGGCCAAGAGTCCCCGAAATGGTTTGGGATGCGACTTGCAACTGGGCATAGAATGAAAAATGAGACTTATATTGAGGAATCATCATCTCTGTTGGATTCCTGGCATAGGATTTTAGCTAGATCACCCCTCACTTCTAGTTCCAACCCCTCGGAAGTTGTTTTTTTCATTGATTTCGATAACTAGTACTTTGCTTAGTAAGAAGCAATGCAACATTTGGATTTAGGGGTCCAATTTAAAAAACCATGCCTCGAGAGAGGATGGACAATGTGGTCACCTATTCCATGCCTAAACAAGCATGCAAAATCTCATGGATCTCAAAAATGCTGCTCCGTTAGGCTTTTATGCCTGAAGGAGGAATTGCCAAGAGTCCCCAAAATGGTTTGGAATGCGACTTGAAACTGGGCATAAAACAAAAACCGTTACTCGGATTAAGGAACCGTCGGCTATGATGGATTCTTGGGATAGGATTTCAGCTAGAGCACCCCTCACTCCCAGTTCCAACCCCTCAGAAGTAGTTTTTTCATCGATTTCGATAACTAGTGCTTTGCTCAGTAAGAAGCAATGCAACATTTGGATTTAGGGGCCAATTTACAAAACCATGCCTCAGGAGCGGATGGATAATTTGGTCACCTAGTCCATGCCTAAACAAGCTTGCATCATCTCACGAAACTCAAAAATGTTGCTCTGTTAGTCTTTTATGCCCTGAGCGGGGATTGAGGAATCGTCGTCTTTGTTGGATTCCTAGCATAGGATTTATGGAACCGTCGTCTTTATTGGATTCCTGGCATATGATTCTGCTAGGTGGAAATATTATCATTTAATTCCGTTGTAGTACTTGCCAAACTATTTATTTTTCAATCTGAGGTTCATAGTCTTACGAAACACACACACTATATATGCAGGACTGAAGTAGAACTAATCTAATCTAATTTGTTGAAATGAAATTAATCTAGGAAAGAATTGAAATACTAACTATGGAAGCAGTAAATTAATTTAGGAAAGCAATACAACATGTGAATAGTTGAATGGAAAAAGACATATGTGAGCTCACACAATACATCAATCTCAAATTATATTAGAAGAGTCAAATGACAAAGCATGAAAGAATAACAAAGCTAAGAATCCCCTTCTCCTCATTACAAGACTAAATTATGAATTACATGATCTCTAACTCTCCAAGCTAATATCCTATGAATAACATAATCTCCCTCATGAAGAGAGAACACTCTCTTACATACATGAGAGTCTTGAAGAGTGTCATAATTACAGATCCACTATTCTCTCAACTATTCTCAACTACTTTCCTATTATTAGAAGACATGATCCCTTCAAATCCTCCACACATCTCTCACATATCTTAAGTAAAATATGCCATCTAAATCTTCCATGATCTTCTCGTTTGAATATGCTTGAAGATGAAATTCGAATTTAAGGTTAGGTGGTAATATTTACTTTGTTAACATCTTCACATATGCCTGCACACATCATCAAACTCATCCAACCTTGATATATAATGAAAATATGTTATTTTTCTAATATTTAATCACAAATTCACTTATAATATTGAAATGAATACAATGGAAAATAATAAGGAGAAACTCAAGTATTACTATGGAAATGGTATGATGGAAGGTTAATGGGACGATGAAATGTAAGGAATAGTGAAGGAAAAATAGGATATAAATGTGACATTTCTGAGGCCCAACATGCCCCCCAACTCAACTTGTTGCATGTCCTCATGCAACCATGCATGGATCTTCTTAAGAACTTTTAGCATTTAAACTATGGCTTTAATTGATTATGTCCTTTTAACAATGAATATTTCCAGGATTTGAAATATAGGAGTAGGAACATGTAAAATACATGTGTAACAACATGTGAAATATGTGTAACAGCATGTGAAATTTTCTTATGGTGGGTTCTTGTGTGACAACCATGAATACAAAAGATATTGGTTCTTGTGTTAACAACATTCATTTCACTTATTTATTTTCTTGCTGCAATAATTTAGCCATATACTCACTGGAAATAATAAGCTATCAATGTG
Source organism: Picea mariana (assembly GCA_032191745.1). Lineage (NCBI taxonomy): Eukaryota > Viridiplantae > Streptophyta > Pinopsida > Pinales > Pinaceae > Picea > Picea mariana. The sequence continues at coordinate 21,773 of JASDQU010750403.1, forward strand.
CATAAGAAAGCATCACTGTGTATAAGAAATCATTTTCTTTATCTTTATGAATCAAACCAATATGTGTATCAATCGAAATGTAACAAAGTTTTTGTTGGAAAAGAAATTTTAGTGAATCATAAATGGAATGATGAGATGGTAAAATGGAATTATGGTAATGAATATGTGGTGAAAGAGTCCCCCCCCCCAACTGAATTGGTTTCATGCCTGCATGCAACTTAGCGTAGTTCATGGAAGGAAAGAGAGAATGGCGAGGAAATTTTCCAAAATCTTCAAGTTGACATATAAGGAATTGTGTGAATAAAGCTTAGAAAAGAACATACCTCCACTTACCCAAAAAGTAGATGTAGCTATTGCGGCTGTTGGATCAGGAGAAGTGAAGGAATCTGAATTGCAACTGCTGAATCATGAGAAATGTGAAAGGCAGAGAATATGGAACTCTCATAGATATGAAATCAAACTACTGCAACTCCTGAGGGGATCATGAAGAAGTGAATAGTCTTCACCTTCTATAAAACCGATGGTACAATTCTCATCATGCGAATGAATGTGTTGATGTCGAGCATGAAGATAAATCATTGGATTACCGACCATTGATGAAGTTAACTAATGCGAGACAAACTCACTAGTGATGACAACGAGTGTCAAGGTACCCGAGTACATCTTGCGAAGTGCGAATAGATGGGTTGATGTCGAGCCACTTGCAAGATCTAACGATCAAGAGACATTGATGTATTCCCATGATTGCTAGCGAGAGAGCTTGCCATTAAGGCATGCAAGCCTCTAGGTACTCAAAAGGAACTCTAGTCTATATCCCAGATAAGGTGCTGAGGTCGATGGGGCAAGACTGTTGAAAGGTGGGCCTTAAGGAATCCCACATCAGTCAACGCGAGTTTATAAAAAGATTGGTAGGACTATAGATGTAAAAATCTTAGTAGCAACAGGGTTTATGGCAAGGAAATGTAATCGTGGAAAGGGGTTTGTTTTATTCAGAAGGAAAACTGGAAAGGAAAAAGAAAAAAAGATAAAGGAATGTATGCAACTCAGAAAAATAGGCGTGTGTGAAGTCATGAAAGTTAAGGCAATGGAAGATGGCTTCAACACCATGATGATTAATCATCTTTGAAGGAAAAATGGGATAGTGTCACAACATGAAATTTGGCAAAATGCAGAAGTAATAGTGTATCAGCATGGTTGCTGTGTAATAGCAAAAATATTTCTGTGTAACAACAAACTGTTTTTGTGTAACAACTCCTTCAAGATGTGTATCACATGTCTTTTTTGAAGAATTTTGTGATTATTGAAAATCACTTCGGCATGAATTACGAGCGTCTTGTTCCTGCAATCAATTTGAATAACAATCCTGCAATCAAACTTGTGAGAGCAACGCAAGATGTGAAATGCAAGATTAAGTACAAATGCGAACAAATTCAAAGTAGAAAATAAATGCAGTTATACCTATTGTCCGCACTTGTTAGTTCCGTCATTGTTTCCGCCAAAGTGATTAAAAAAAAAAACAAAGAAATGTTAAACATAAAAACATGTATTTATTACTGTTTTCAAGAATTTTTTAAAGTGCCCATTTGCAATTTTTGTTTTTTTTTGTT
>JASDQU010750405.1:11406-25614 GCA_032191745.1 Picea mariana
TGATTTAAAAACCTCTGATAAGGACACGTGTCAACCTTGGCCCTTCTACGTGTCATCCCCTGGTACGTGCCCGCCTAGATGAAGTGGTGGGTGAAGTGACCAAAACTTCGGGAGCCTGGGACTTCAGGACTCTAAATGATTTGGGGTGTAGTATGGTAGAGAGACCAAAAGGCCTAAAGGCCGGAGCCACGTGGCACGTTTACGGGACTTCAGAAGTTTGGGACTCCGGGAGGTCTCATGCGTAGACAATAAAGAGGCATTAAGTGCCGAAGCACCGAAACACCGAAGTGATGAAGCATTGAAGTGTCAAAGCCCTAAAGCGCTGAAGTTCCGACCTCCCTACTGGCCTGTGTGTTAGATGAATTTTGAGTCTAGTCGTGGGATCAGATGATGGATGGACTTCCACCGTGGATGAAGGAACATGGAGACCATACGTGTGAGGTGGATCCACGTGGGCGCCACATGGCTCTCAAAGAATGAATGCCCAAAGAACTTCAGAAAGCTGTAAGATATAAACCAAGGGTCGGTTTAGAGCCTGGTAACAGTCGTTAGAAAGATACAGGTAAGTAGAAGAGAATGAATCATATCAGAGAGATGATTTGAGATGAGATAGTTAAGGAAAAACGAAATTATGATGCCCCACCCTTTAAAATAGTATTTAGGGGTCAGGTGTGTTACAAATTGGTATCAGAGCATGGTTACAATGCTTCTCCTTCTTGGGATCATGGACGATTCACATAAGAACCTTATTTAATGRAATTTTAAGGGTGACACCCTATCTTACTTTTTTCYTAAAAGTGTCTGGTTAAAATTTTATTGAAGAAAATAATGAAACTTTCTACTCTGTGTGTATTTAAGAAATATGAATTGTGTGTTGTCTATGAAATAATAGACCATTGGATAACAGTGAGTGTTTTTTCAACACTCAAGTAGTCATTGAATCATGGGAAACTACAAGTAAAAAGGATGGTGATGTGCCATGAAGTGGGGGATGGCTCCCACAATAGAGAAGAAGAATCTGATGAAAGGAGGGTGGTGGAAACCCCTCTGGATATGGTTGATAATGTAAGGAGCCTCATGGTCAAATTACAAAGCTACAAGGCCGACAACGAGATATTTATAAAGGACAAAGAAAAAAAATAGAAATTAATGCAGTCTTGCTGTAGAGCGTATCCAATATACAGAGGCAGTTGTAGCATGGACTCACAACTAGTCATGTGGACCGAGGACATAAGAAGAGAAGTCAAAGACCACCTGAGATACGAAAGCATGGTCCCATAAGTGGCCAAACTAGGAGGAGTACCTCGTGGAAGGACCAACCTGGAGGCAGGGTGCACTCATCAGGAGAGTCCTCTGGAAAATAAACTGGCAACTCCGAGGGATCTTCTAGTAGAAAAACTAGCTCACATTCTCAAAGGAAAGGAAAGAATCGAAAGCATTCCAAAAGTCGTGATCCTGAAGAATTCAACAAATCCAAACCACCTTCTTTCGATGGAGAGATTACAAAAGGGGAAGAGTCAGAAGCTTGGATGCTTAGTTTAAAGAGCACTTTAGAGTCCATGACTACTCTGAAAACTTGAAGGATCGAATAACAATCTTCAACCTGAATGGAAAAGATTCCATTTGGTGGGAAGATCTTAGGAATGTGAAAGGAATCCATGAGAAGGAATTATCATGGAAACAATTTGAGAAATAATTCAAGAATAAATATCTGTCTGAGAAATACTTTGATGGGAAGACTAAGGGTTTCTATGCAGTCAAGCTGGGACAACTCACCATAGAGGAATATATCAATAAAGTCCTTGAGATGATAAGGTATGTACCCTACATAAAGGATGAAAAGGTAAAAGTGCAATGATTTACTAGTTGGTTACCTCATTCCTACCAGGATAGGATTGAGTTTGACGAGCCAAATACCTTAGAAGATACTATCCATAAAGAAAGGTATTTCTACGAACAGTTTGGGGGTTGGATAGAACCTCGCGAGGACTATAAGAAGAAGAGTAGCTTGGGATTCAAGAAGAATGAGTTTAAATACTCAAGATTTAAGAACTATGGGAAGGACTCTAGAATGTGCCTTCCTACTAAAAGTGTGTATCAGTATAATTTCCCCTCCCAGAGTGAAAATAAACCTTTTGGAACAACCTCAGGAAAGACTGATAACCCAAAGAGAGAACCATTGAAATGTTGGGGTTGTGGAGAAGAACATCTACTGAGAGATTGTCCACATAGACAATAGAACAATAGGAGAATATACAACATCCAATAAGCCACCATAGTCAATGATGTGGCTAGAAGCATGCCATGGATTTATGCAGCCTTGGATAATAAACAAGCTGACCATCAAACTTCAGTGGTGGAGATGGAAGRTATGATTGTCAACCATTTAGTTTCCATTTTAATTGACCCTRGTTCTAATTTGAGTTATGTGGCCCCTCATACTGTTGATAAGTGTAAACTACAATCAGTTAGACATGTTAATCCATGGTGAGTACAACTATCCACTAGAACCAAAAGAAAAGTAGTAGAGGTCATACCAGCTTGCCAATTCATTATGGATGGATTTCCCACCCAAGCGACCTTCAACATACTACCCCTAGGGTCTTATAACCTATTGATTGGTATGGATTGGTTAGCCAATCATAAAAATAAGTTGGATTTTTACCATAAAACCTTGAAATGAAAAAWTGAATAAGGGAAAAAAATAATCCTCCAAGGGATTCAGAAGCCTGTCTCAGTGAGACGAATATCAACCCTTCAAATGAAAAAGTACTGCAAAAAGGGATGTCCTCTATATGTAATATAGGTGTTGGAATMTTTTGATATTGACAAACCAAACCTAGATGAACACCCTATATTAAGAGAGTATAAATACGTGTTTCCAGAAGAGGTACCGGGTCTACCTCCTAGAAGAGACATTGACTTCTCGATAGAACTTGCACCAGGAGCAGTGCCAGTGTCTAGAATGTCCTATAGGATGAGTACACTAGATCTAATTGAGCTCAAGATACATATAAAGGATATGATGGATAAAGGCTACATCTGGCCCAATGTGTCTCCATGGGGAGCACTAGCCTTGTTTGTGAAAAATAAATATGGCACACTCCGACTGTGCATAGACTATAGACAATTCAATAAGACAACCATAAAGAACAAGTATCCCTTACCAAGGATTGATGACTTGTTTGACCAGTTAAATGATGCTTCCATTTTCTCAAAGATTGAATTAAGGTCTGGATACCATCATGTCCAAATCAAGGATCAATACATCCTCAAAAAAACCTTCAAGACAAGGTATGGTCACTATGAATTTGTGGTGGTGCCATTTGGATTAACTAATGCCCCCGCCACTTTTATGTGCTTGATGAATAATGTACTCGACAAATTCCTAGACAAAGTTGTACTGGTTTTCATTGATTATATCCTAATATACTCCAAGAACAGAGAGAAGCATGAAGAACATATTAAACTAGTGCTTCAATTACTAAGAGAGCATCATCTCTATGCTAAGTTTAGCAAGTGTGACTTTTTCCAGAAGCAAGTCCATTACTTAGGCCATGTTATTTTTGAAGGAGTAGCAGTAGAACCTGACAAGACCATATCTATCATGGAATGGTCTACCCCAAAGGATGTATATGATATTAGATACTTTATGGGCTTAGCAGGATATTATAGAAGGTTCATAAAAGGATTTTCCAATATTGGTTGTCCAATCACTGCCCTTTAGAAAAGGGGGTTAAATTCACTTGGACATAATAACGTGAGGAGATATTTCAAGAACTGAAACACCTTATAACCCATGTAGTTGTGCTAAAGATTGCAGAACCTAATAATGACTTCCTTGTGTGTACATATTCATGTAAGGAAGGACTCAGAGGAGTCCTTATGCAAGAAGGATGTGTGATTTTCTACGAATCCAGAAAACTGAATGAGAACGAAATCAATTATGCAACCCATGATCTAGAGTAGGCTTCCATAGTGCATGGTTTACAAATGTCGAGGCATTACCTCCTGGGTAGGATATTTTTACTTATGGCATACCATTGTGGTTTGAGGCACCAGTTTGATCAACCAAAACTCAATGCTAGGAAGATAGGTGGATGGCTCTCCTTAGTGAGTTTTATTTCAAAATCAAACACATCAAAGGAAAGGAAGATAGGGTGGTCGATGCCCTTAAAAGAAGTATGAAAATGATTCACCTGGTAGCAGTGAGCACCTATGAAACATATGTTAGGGAGAGATTCAGGAGTGCACAAGAAACAAATGCATTTTTCAATACTGTGACATCATACCTAAAGCAAGATCCCACATGGCTAAAGTATGAAGGATATCAGAAGCTTGGTGAAGGCCCGCTGACCTACATAAAAAAATTGTATATTCCAAGTTGTGATGAATTGAAGAGGTTCATAATGGATGAAATACACAAGAGACCATATACTAGTCACCCAGGTTATAAGAAATTGATCACAGCCACCAGGAAACAATTCTATTGGCCTGGATTGAAAAAGCACATAGCTGACTATCTAGCTAAGTGTATAGAATGCCAACAAGTTAAGGCAGAACACTGGAATCCAACAGGGTTGTTACAACCTCTACCAATTCCAGAATGGAAATGGGAAACCATATCCATGAATTTCATCACCAGAATACCAAAATCAACCAAGCAGAATGATGCCATCATGGTAGTGGTCGACGAATTGAGCAAGTCTTCTCACTTCTTTCTTGTCGATTCAACTTGAAAGGCAATAGATATTTCCAACATATTCATGAAGGAGATATTTAGACTGCATGACATGCCTAGGGAGATTGTATCAGACATAGACACAAAATTCACTTCAAGATTTTGGAAGTCCTTAATGGCTGGTCTTGAGACTAAATTGTTGTTTAGCACAACCTATCACCCTAAAACTGTTGGAAATATAGAAACAATAAACCATATATTAGAAGACATGTTAAGGATGCATGTAATGTATCATCCTAAGAAGTGGGAAGGCTACCTTCCTTTGGTATAATTTGACTACAACAACAGTTATCAAGAGTCATTGAAGATGATCCCTTTTGAAGCCCTCTATGGTAGATAGTGCAAGCTTCCAATCAGCTGGAGTAATCCAGTGGATACAATTACAATCAGACCCTGCATGCTGAAATAAATGGAACAACAAGTGATTTAGATAAAGCAAAATCTAAAAACTGCTCAAGATAGACAGAATAGCTATGCTGACAGAAAGAGAACTCCAAGAGAGTTCAAGACAAGAGACCATGTATATCTCAGAGTTAGGCCCATGAAGAGTTCCTTGAGAACAGGATATTGTGCCAAGCTGGCACCCCGGTATTGTGGACCCTTTGAAATCTTAGATAGAGTGGGACCTATAGCCTATAGGATAGCACTCCCTCCCATAGTGAGGGCACATAATGTTTTCCATGTTTCATTATTAAGGAAATATGTACATGATTCTAGTCATATAATTGACTAGTCTGTGATTCAGGTGGAGCCGGAGAGAGAATTCCTTCCATAACCTCAATGCATACTAGATAGGAAGGAAACCTCACTTATGAACTAAACCATTGCACAGGTAAAGGTGCAGTGGGAACACTTTGGCTCAGATGAGTCCACGTGGGAAATGGAGGATACCATGAGACAAACATATCCATTTTTGTTTACTTCTGTATATATAGGGCACAATGACAGATAGAACATTGAGGACGATGTTCCTTTAAGGGGGAGGGGATTTTAACACCCCTATTTCCCCTAGTTTGTAAATATAACTATATTGGCCAAGAGACTATTTCAAAAATGATATGTGTGAATGTTTGATTTGATGGACCTTTGTATAAAAGGTCAATGAATGTAAATTTTGTTATTTACTAGAAAATGGATAAGTGTTGGATGGCTACTGGAAGGGAGATGTGCTAAGAGAGACCATGAATGCTATGAAAGAGATGGTGAAGGGGACCATGAATGGTTTCGTTAACCTTCACTAGACCAGTACTTTGCTAGATTTAATTGCTCAAGATCAGAACAACCCTCTGACCCAGGAATGAGTTACAAATTGGTTCGTAGGTGGGAAGACCTCCTTAAGAGTTAATGAGGGGATGGGTAAGAGTGCCCATATGTAAGGATTTCAAATCTGACCACAGACTGGGAATTCATGACACACACAATATTTTTGAGAAAGGCAAGAAAGGAAGGCGTGGTGGGTAGAGGAAGACTGTGAGAGTGCAGGAAATAGAGATTGAGCCGACAGAAGGAGAGTAACCTTCATCCCTATCTATGACTGAGCTGGGAGAAGGAGAATAACCTTCGTCCCTAACTTTCGCTGAGACATAAGAAAATATTCAATCTCAAATCATTGTGCTCTAGCTCGGGGGTGGTCAGTGGTAAATCCATTAGGAGTGACCGATCCTATGGTTGAGTGTAAACGAGCACCCCTTCTAGCAGTCAAAACACGTCTTCTGGTTCTGATAAGTGTTTTCATACTTTGTGTATTGAATTGAAATAATGGATGAATGCACGTGTTTATATATGTACTTATAAATGGTTTTTGTGTGGAATGGTCATGATATGTGTATGCATTTATCTCCTTGTGAACTTATTCTTCTGACTGATAGTCTATATGCCGCATCTTATCCTTTGAGGCATCTTGGGACATAATCCTATAGGACAGTCGAGATAGGAGATATCGTGTCAATCTGGCCCTGTCCATATGAAGAGGATATCTCTTTCAGTCTCCTTGTTGCGTTACCGGGATGTCATTCCCAAGTCCTTAACCATTTCACGATAAAGATAAGGAAGGATAGCGAGGTTAAAGCCTTGAAAGGGGAGATCCTTTTGTTTGGAATATGAATGGACGATATCCGTTCGGGAGGACCCATATGACCAACACCTAGGAACCTTCGACTAAGGGAGGCAATTCCTCCTGGCTTCGAAGTTCCAAAAGTATGAGACTTTGAAGTAATGTCGACCTTACTAGTCTTAAATAGGCCAAAGGTAACTAGGAGATTCGGTTACCGAAAAGTTGACTAGCAATGGACGGTTTCCCTAGTGGTTAGTTGAACCTAGCTTATCATCTAAACAGGGATCTAACTACTCATATCGAAGTAGCGTGAACCACCGATTGAGAATATTCAGGGGTCCCCTTGGTTGTTGGATCTACACTGAGATAACTTTGGTGAATTTCCACTCTGGGAGAATGGAGATGCTATAGCATCAAACTCTCCGAATGTCAAAATTAAGAAGTAAAGGAGATCCATAGATTCAGGAATATCGTTCGGAGTCTCGTATGTCTTCCAATCATTTAGGAGGAGGGACCCATAAACGGTACTTTGACGAAGTCCAACTTCTGGAAAATGGACTGGCAGTGAAGCTAAAACCCCCAAAGTTCAGAGCCACGAAGTGACCAAGACCGTTGATCTGGGGATTCTTCGCATTCTCTCCTAGCTGTCGGATCTACGATGAAGTCAGCCCGCCATTGACCACTTCAAGAGAAAAATAATGTTGTAATGTCAAATCCCTTGAAGGTTAGAGATGCGAAGTAACGAGGAGCATCGATCCTCAGATTCGTTAGGATCCCTCTCAGCCGTCGATATACAGGGGAGGCATGGCACTAGATCCTTTAGTCCGAAGATTGGGTAATATAGGGAATTTGAGGTGTGGTGTGTCAAAAATATCTGAAGTTCGAAGTGACGAGAGTCATCGATTCGAGGACAATTAGAGACTCTTCCTAACCTTCATGTCTAGGCTATGGTCAACCCGACGCTGACCAACTTCGGGATAAAGGAGAAGTTTGCACCATGAAACCCCCGAATGTCGAAGTTACAAAGTAGCGGAGGCCATTGATAAAATGGTTATGTGGACGTACCTTGGCCATGAGATCGAAGGGGCATGAAAGATGATCAGTCTGGAGTGACATGGCATAATGATTTCATCCAGGGTGACGTGGACCCAAGTTTGACATGCCACATGTCACCTAGATTCATGTGTATCACATACCTTATATACCTATTGGAACGTGAAACATGTCACCCCTGATAAGGACACGTGTTAACCTTGGCCCTTCTGCGTGTCAGCTCCTAGTACATTCCCACCTAGCTGAAGTCGTCAGTGAAGTGACTGGATCTTCGAGAGTTTGGGACTTCGGGACTCTGGAGGATTTGGGGTGTAGTATGGTAGAGAGACAAAAAGGCCTAAAGGTCGGAGCCACATGGAAAGTTTACGGTACTTTGGGACTTTTGGACTCTGGGAGGTCTCATGCTTAGATAGTAAATAGGTGTTCAATTCCAAAGTACCGAAACAATGAAGCGTCGAAGTGCTAAAGCGCTGAAGCACTGAAGTGTCGAAGCCCCGAAGCACCGAAGTGTCAAATTCCCTGATGGCCTGCATGTTAGATGAAGTTTGAGTCCAGTCATGGGATTGGATGGTGGATGGACTTCCACCGTGGATGAAGGAACTTGGAGACCATACGTGTGAGGTGGATCCATGTGGGCACCATATGGCCATCAACCAATGAATTCCTGAAGAACTTCAGGAAGTCGTAATATATAAACCAAGGGTTGGTTTAGAGCTTGGTAACAGCCATTAGAAAGCTATGGGTAAGTAGAAGAGAATGAATCATCTCTCTCTGAGAGATGATTTGAGATGAGATAGTTAAGGGAAAACGAAATTATGATGCCCCACCCCTTGTTTTACACAAGGCCTTCACTTGTTTGGATGAAGAAGGGAACTTGAGGAAATTTCAGGGTATTCCAAGGGTACTATATATCAGAGAGATTTCAGCCTTGCACCTGAAAACAAGCTTCATTGGTTTCTCAAAAGTGATTGGTTTCTCAAATCACTTGTCTCTATTATCGCTAAGGATGTCGCATCCACTTTTCCTGAGCTAGAAGAGGAAGCCATCAACAAGGCCCAATAGTTTGACCTCATTTATGCTCAGTCAGGTTACTTATACATAGTGTTACCTGATGCACTTTGACCCATACAATTTGGCCAAGACAAACATGGGATGTCCCACACTGCGGGTGTGTTGATTGGTTCCATGGCGCACTGAAACCCTTATAGCCAACCGTCACTTATTTATGGTGCACCTTAGTATCTGCAACCATATGGAGGGTCATCTTATTATCCTCCCCCCACTTACCAACAGTCATATCCTGTTGTTCTCCCTCAACCATTGGGGGGACCTCCACCAGTACCCCAGATTCATTCGACCCCTCCATCAAGTGCGGGTCCACCCCCAACCCCTACATGTGACCATACCAGTTATGGAGGTACTTCAACTTCTTATACGTCATATGGCTCATCTCCACAAAAAAATCCATACTTTCCATTTCTTGGTCCTCCACAACCGGTTTTGCCTCCACATGGACAACCACATGCTGACGTTAACTTTGTTCATCACTCTCCCATTCAACAAMTTCATGTTTTTTGAACAATTGAATGTGGAAAATCCATCCCATCAGCCAAATAATGCCAATAAGAAAGGGAAAAATCGAAACAATAACAACCCAGGACTAGGAGGAAATAACCCCCAACATAACCATCCCACTGGGGGAAARCGGAATCAAGGAAACCAGAACCCCCAAGGGGACAACAACCACAAACGACCATAGAAGAACACCAATAATCTTAGGAATAACTTCCCTTGTGCTCTATGTGATGAGTATGGACATTGTACTCACCATTGTCCCCAAATTTTCGACTTCAAATGGATTAAAGAGTCCATGAATGGGGAACATCATCCAACGCCACCTTCCCCTTAGTAGCCCCCCCAACATTACTTGCAACAACCACCTCTGATCATTTTGAAAAACCCCATTCCACACCAGGGTGTAATTAATACCCAACAAGAGGTACACCCTAACCCACCACAAATGGGAAAGTATCAAAACCTAGGTCCCATTCAACCTGGAAATCCGACCGATCGCAATATCCTCCTCACCAATGAAGAAGAGATTCTTTTGCAAACACATAGTTTTCAATACGACATGCCTCTTGAATCTACCCCAACCACCTCAGAAGCGGATCCAGCTACAGTCGGACAACCATTGATGATTCCACACCCTAACACTGAACCTAACCATTGTATACCTCACATTATGTTACGGCGAAATGTCAATAACCCTTATTCTAGGGCAGCCTGTAACTACAGTTTGGTTGATGAATTAGCACAATCTCCTATAGCCATGTATGTATTAGAGGTCCTCCAAACCTATCCAACTCAGTGGAAATCCTTGCTTTCGACCTTAGGGGAAGTCGACTCAACAGATACTAGACTCATCACCTTTGATTTATATAGCGAAGAACCACGCCTCCCTGCCCTGGTATCTTTTCAGATACCAATTAAGATTCAGAACATCATAGTTCATCGGTGTATCATCAATGAAGGTGCATCCACATGCATCATTTCCAAATTAGTATTGAAAAAACTCGACTCCCCTGAACTAGTACCATCTGCCATCACCGTGCGAGCTTATGATGGTCAACCATCATCCCATGAAGAGCTCTTCAAAAATGTCCCCGTAGAACTTGGGGGAAAAAACATCCTCATTGACATTGATGTTAATGATGCCCCACTTGATTACAATATCTTTTTTGGACATAGCTACATGTATGCTATGAAGGTGGTAGCCTCTTCTTTGTTTCGAACAATGATGTTCCCCCACAACGGGAAAATCGTCACCATTTACCAAATTACACATTATGAGCCTAATCATTCTGCAACATTGATAACATTCTCCCCCTTGTCCACACTAGTTCAGATGCTTATTCATTCATCGATATGGGTCCCGGAATTTTCAAAGACCCATCCTTGTTGGGGGCATATCATGGAGCGCCACCTCTCCTACACCCTTCAACACAAGTGTGTGTAGTATCTTCTAATGGAACAAATATTAGAGATAATGCTCCTCCCATAGAGGCCCTTCTCCACATCAAAGATCCACCAGTTGGAGAAATATTACCTCAGGAATCCCCTGAGAACCTCACTACACCTATTATCCCAGATTCCCCCCCCCCTCGAGGGAAAAATATTGGTTTGGGAGATAGTCCCCCAAGCCATTACTTAAATTCACTTCTTCTACCCCCCACCTGGAGTCTAAGCATTCCAGGTAGTTTCGACCCTTACCCTTCCTAACATGGTGCTTTCCATCCATGTATGGTATCTTCATCCACCCACAATGGTTCCTCAACCATCTCTCCCTCCTCGGATAGAGGGAATGCCGATGCAGATCCTAGTACAGGATCCTGCCAGACCACCCTCACCCCCAACTATTGGAGCCACTATCACTGTTGGGGGAAGACGAAAGAAGAAATATCCCACAACTCCACTTCCTCCCTGAGTTCAACCTCCTTGCGCACTTTTTGAAAGAGAAGAACACCCCAATAATAGGTGTCCTACTCTTCCTGAGTTACACAATCTGATCCAACTCCCTAGAGAAACCACATTCCTCGCCACTCCACCAAGTACATCCACTAATACTACGGATTCCTCCACTGCAAGCAATAAAGGGTTGCAAACCAAATTTTCTTGTTCCATTTGTTCAGAATATGGCCATTACACCCACCATTTCCCATCTCTACCTCAATTTCACCAAACATTAGCCGTAGTATGCCAAACATCTCGGCCATAACCCTCTCAGTGACCCCTTGTTGAAGCTCCCATCACTCACATTCACTATATTTCATCGTCATTCACTATGTGAATGAGGTACCATYTACAGTATCGAKAAATTCACTTTATTTCCGATGGTCCCTCACACCCTGTACACGATGTCCTGTCTACGTCCTCACCACGTSAGGACAATCACACTTTGACAGTTCCCCCTGTCACCTCCCAGGATCCCTTATATTCTCACATTTTTCACTGCGACGAAGACATCCTAGAGGAACTCACTACCCCCGATTGCCCATGGAATGTGCTCCATCATCGAGCATTTTTTCTTTCACAGGAGGCCTTTCACCCTCCTGTCTAAGCCTCCATGTGCACCAATCGAAACCAAGGATTTTATTCCTTCATGGCATATAGACTGGTTCAACAACCCTATCCCTACCCTATATTCTTTTGAAGAAGGATACATGGACAATATCTCCCACACCGTCAAAATTGATATTTCCATTAAGCCGAGAATCATAGAAGAAATCACCATTGGTGCTGCATGCTCCCCTGAAGAACTCACTTCTTACAAATCTCTATTTCAAGAATACTGGGATATTTTTTCCTAGTCATATACAAAGATAACCGACCTTGATCCTTCTATCATCGAACATCGAATCGACACATGGAATGATGTCGCCACAATACATCAAAAGAAACTCCCCCTTCACCCATCCAAAGTTGTGGATATCAAATCCGAAATTGACAAGTTACATGATGTTGGTTTCATTTACCCCATTGCGTACACTTCATGGGTATCCAACCCCATCCCCGTTAACCAAAAACATGGAACTACTCGTGTGTACACATTCACGATCTCAACCATGCTTATCCCAAAGACAACTTCTCTACCCCTTTCATCGACCAAATCATCGATGATTGTGCCAGCCATGAGGTGCTATCCTTTATGGATGGTTTCTTCAGATACAATCAACTCCAAATCCACCCAACAGATCAATACAAAACAAATTTTACTACCCCTTGGGGTACCTTTTCTTATCATGTCATGTCGTTTGGACTCAAGAACGTAGGTGCGACGTTTCAACGGGCCATGACCTATGTTTTTCATGATATTTCTCACAACATTCTCGCTTATTTAGACGACCTCACTGCTTGATCCAAAAAGTGAACTCAACATTTAGACGACTTACGCATCGTTTTCCAACAATGTCGCCAGTACAATATCCACTTGAACCCCATCAAGTGTGTCTTTTGTGTCACTACCAGACGTCCCCTCGGGTTCATTGTCTCCCAACATGGCATCACAGTAGACCCCCTCAAGGTCCAAGCTATCACAAAAACTCCACCACCTAGGAATATACGCCAACTGCAAATCCTACAAGGCAAAGCCAAATTTTTACTTCGCTTTGTCCCAGACTACACCACTCGCGCGCACGATTTTCTCTGCTTAGTATGTCATGATATCCCATTTTGATGGGATGAACATGCTCAATTTTTTTTTTATGATTTGAAAGTTGCTCTATCCAATTTCCCTTTGATTAGTCCCCCAGACTATGATCATGATTACATCCTCTACTTATCATCCTCATTTGTCTCAGTAGCAGGCATCCTCGTCCAATTAGAGGATGACGGGCGTGAACATGTCATTTACTACATTAGTAAAAGCCTTTCAGGGCCACCCTTGAAATAAAATCATGATGAGAAACTCGCCTTAGCAGTTTTCCTCGCATTCCAAAAGCTGTGCCATTATATCCTGCTTCGAACTACCAAAGTCGTAGCAGATTCCAACCCCGAACAATACTTCCTTAGTCAACGACAGATTAATGGAAAATTTTCCCAATGGATCGTCATCCTCCAGGAACACTATATAGATTTCTCTACTCCCAAAAGAAACAAAGCTCTCATCCTAGTTGAACTCATTACGTCTTTTCCCTCAGATGCTAAAGCTTCCCCTGTCAATACGGATTTTCTCGAAGAACACCTCTTCTTCATCCCCTCTGATGACCCTGTTGGGCTCTAAAGATGTCCTAAAAACAAACTCTATGCATCAACCAAAGGTAGGCACTGGCACAAGCGTTTTACTTGTCGCCTACGTAGGTTCTTACCTTTCGTTTTCAATACCCAGCCTCCAGAGATGCAACACCTGTAAAGGAACAACAATCGTAAAGGGAATGACAGTTGTTCTAGTCAAAGGAATAGCAAAAGGAACAACAATCGTCCCGTTCAAATGAACAACAAAAGGAACAACAATTGTGACAAGGGAACGACTGTCATTATATTGGGCCGAACTAATGTTGTATTAATTGCATTGTAGTATTTTTCCAACTATCTAATTTGTCAACTCGGGGGTCATAAACTGACGAAGCACATGCAAAGTATATGCAATATTGAAGCGGGACTAATCTAATCTAATGTTTAAGCTATAACTAGAATTGAATCATTAATCTAACACACGACTGAAATATAATCATTAATCTGACACACGACTGAAATAGAATCATTAATATAACACGCGACTTGGAATTGAATTAATCTGGTTGCATAAATGGAATTAAGCTAGGAATGAGAAATTGCATAAAGGAATTAATCTAGAAATGGA
>JASDQU010750406.1:14880-24993 GCA_032191745.1 Picea mariana
TGCTAAAAATAGTAAATTGCCAAAATTACCAGAAAATTGTTTTGGGCCAGTCGAAAAAGGTAGGTGGCCACTGATATCCACCTGGATCAATCATCCCTCCTTAGGAAGAAATGGTCTCCAGTGCATTGAGTTCTCGGGGGAGAGGGAAAAGCATTTGCTGAATCTACATCTTGGTGAGCTGCTTTCCTTGCTGGAGACGTCACGCTGCTCAGTTTGTGGAAGTTTGTCACGAACCTGTTGAGGCTGAGACTTTTCAACAAGTCAGGCTACATGAGAGGACGGTGTGTAGAAGGAATCTTTACACTTTGTTGCAACCTTGTCAACCTGCTTCTGTTGGATAGAAGGTGCTTGGGTCGAGGCTGTAGTGGTTCCAGTGTCCTTATGTTCCCCTTTTGAATATATTGTGAAGAAGATGAAGTTTGCAGTATGAGATACTACCTTGTGGCACTTTTTAGGTGGAACAATAGTCGGAACTACCTCTGGTATTATGTAGAGATGACCCCCCAGAGAAACAATGACACTGCAAGGTCGAGACTCATAAACAACATGGTGCTTCCACATATATGGTTGGCCCAAGAGAACATTACAGACATCCAGTGGGGAAACATCACATAATACCTCATCCTTGAAGGGTTGGATGTCGTATGACAATTGACATTGTTGGCTGACATGGAGATCTCTTCCTTGGCGAAGCCGCCTGATGTTGTATGTTTGTGGGTGTGGTGTTGTCGACAATCCCAATTGTTTGACGACCTCTACTGAGATGAGGTTCTTCTAGCTTCTGCTATCAACAATAAAATACAACAGGCTCCCCTTCACCCACATCTGTGAATGAAAAAGGCGTTCCCCCTCTTCATGATCTGTTGGTTCTTATGGTTGAATTGTTGTGGTTGTGACAAGAGCAGTGGGGTCTGCATCAATGATCTGTCCTTTACCAGTATTTTCAGAATCAGATTATGAATCAGGGTTTGGCTCCTTGTCTTTGATCTCAACCACCAATGATTGTTTTGAGCGACAATCATCGGCGTTGTGCCAGGGGATTTTGTGGAAATCACACTATTTTCCAGTTTCCTTCATTGTCTTTCCATGACCCTTCTTTTCCTGTGGCTTGGACTGGTTTTCGGGAGACTGTTTGTTAGGGTTGTATTTGTCATATTTTGGTTGTTACGGATTTGCAAGCCCGAATTCACATTTGTTTTAGTACTTGAATTTCTGCTCAATTTTAACAGCATATTGATATAGGCAGCATCGAGTGATGAGATGTCTAGAAAATCCATTTTAGTTTGGATGTATCTGTGTAGAGCCCCATGGTATTTCAGAACCAAATGTCATTTGGAGTCTTTGATACCCAGCTGGGTGCCCAAGGTATGGAAGGTATTGGTGAAATCTGGAACCGCTTGGCCCCTCTCTTGCCACAGTGTATTCCATCTCATGTACTGGTCCTCATAGTTGCCAACAGGGTAATATTGTTCCTTTACTACATCCACAAAAAAATCCCAAGTGGGATCGACCCCATATATTCCAGACTCCTCTGTGGAACTCTTCTCCCAGTAATTTTTCCACCAATGTTTGACATGGGGGAGATCCTTAAGGACCGTGAAGATTGTCTTTTCTCTGTCGAAAAAATTATGAACAGAGAAATAACCTTCTAACAGATTTAACCATTTATCTAGGGCATCCGCATCTATCTGACCTTCAAATATAGGAATATAAAAATTGACCTATACCTTAAAAGGTGATGTACCTCCAAAGTGGTCACTTGATGAAGCTACTCCTGATGCTATCAGGAGGCATTGAAGGATGTGGGAAAAATTCTCTATCATTTTGTCCCTCTGTCGCATGAGAGCTTGCTCAAGCAACAGACTTATAGGATCGTTTGCTCCATCATTTTTCTTTTCTTCTGCCATTGAGGGTTTCTTGGGTGTGTGAGAGCGATTTTCCTAAAGAGAGACAAGCTCGAGACCCAACTTGCTATACTCGGACCTCATCGGGGACATGCACTGAAAAAACGATCAAGAACAGCCTGCTCAGATACCACTGATCCAGATTATTTTCGGCACGAAATGAGAGTGGAGATATAATAAAGAAATGCACAGAGATATCGTAGATATTCAATAATATAACATAAATTTATCAAAGATGCAACCACAAACACAGATATACAGTAATACACAATTTCTATTAATCAAAGAAATTTACAAAGACTGTAAAAATACAGAGTGAAGACTCGCTAGAATGGTGGCAGCTTATCTCTAAGAAGAGATGTGATGGCTACTCACATTCACAAGAAGATGATTACAATGAGGCTCTAAAGGCCTTTACAATAAAAATGAATGCCAAAACCCTAGACATCCAAAAACCTAACCCTAGGAGATGAAGCGCCAAAAGCCATGTGGGCCCTGTTTGGGTAAGTTAGTACATTAACTTCCTAGGGTCGTAACTTTTGCATACGATCTCCGTTTTAGGAATATGGTAGCTCGTTAGAAAGGTATTGTCGAGGAGATTTGTTTTGGGTGATCAATAATTTTTCTAGGAAATCATTGAGAACCTTGATCTCTAAAAACCTTCATTTGGGCCCTCAAATTTGACCCGGAAGTTAAAAACTACTAAAAATAGTAAATTGCCAAAATTGCCAGAAAACTATTTTGGGCCAGTAAGAAAAGGTGGGTGGCCACCGATATCCACCTGGATCATTTACACCCTGTCACATCCAAAACTCCTGAACACCAACTGTCGAAGTATTGATGGCATTTATGATCGATTAAGGATAATGATTTCAAACAATGATTGTGGATCTCCAGGTAGTCAATTCCATTAAGGTTAATAAATTCTTCGTCAGTAAGGATATATGAAGATCAATAAACTTTTTTGAATAAAATAACTTCGAATTTCAAAGTAATTTTTACCAATTGCAATTAGCATTTTTTATCCAGTGAAGAACTGACAGATTTTTCCTGTAACAGATAATATTATATGTTTCCTTGAGGATTGTGGTGTCACGAAAAATTGCAAAGAAGCTTGATGCAGCAAGTGAGGATTCAAACCCAAACGCAGATGTTATATCAGACACCACTCCGCAAGTTGTGAATGCCATTAAAACTTGGATGCAGGTTTTTGAGGTCCTAGAGCATGAAATCATCAATTGTCCAGAAGACTCTGTCGAAGAAGACGATGACTCTTATACAACCAAGCTTAGACATGTAGCACAATCGAACTTGCATAAGATCGTTGCGTGATAAAGAATCATACCTTACAATGATATGATTAGTTGGGCTTTGGAACATGTCTACATCCAGACCAAGAGCATCATCAACCACCAACAGGTCGTCGTCGGCTCTTTCCAACCAGAACACCTACAAGTAATGTACAAACTTTCCCCTACTCCTAAATACACTTACAATTCCACATTCCTTCTAGAGTTTGAGGGAAAAGAATGTAACCAATGCATTTAAGTAGGAAAGGAAATTGTAGTTGGAATCAAATGAGAAAACATGCACAATGTCCACCCCCTCCTCTCACACTACCTTTCACCCACCAACAGTCACTTACCCCGTCTATCCCTACCACCCACATTATAGCCACCACTCATCCCACCCCATCATCGGATACGTGTGCCCCCATAATTATTTCCATGAATGGTTACTCTTCCCTGTAACCGTTATCCATCCCTTGATGAGCCAATGCTGAGCTATTTCCTCTAATTATTACCCCTATGACCTCAACTGAAATTCATTTCCCCGCTGAACACACCCAAAGGGATAGATGGCAACGAGATCAAATGGCCAAGACAGTAATCCAAATGATTGAGGTGGCCTTAATTACATGTGTACCCAGCCCAAAGGTCAAAGGAAAATGAGCACATCTTCCAGCAGACAAAGCGACAGAGGTTGCGCCATCAAAACTCAAAAATATTTGCATATTGTTATTTTATTTGGTTGTATTATATTTTTAGTGATACATCATGAGAAGTCCAACAGTTTTCAAGTTGTGATAGATTTTGTATAATTAGATAGATTTAAGATATATTCGAGGTTGCTTCTTACCGAATGTAATAGAGAAACACTTTTTTGAGTATTAATACAAGTGTAGACATAGATTCTAAGTTTCATTCAATTTGAGTTATGTGTTTCCATTTCTCTGAATTTCTTTTTGTAATTCTTAAAGAGTGATTGATTGCAATTTAGTTTTACATCTATTGTGATCATATTATACCAGGAGTTCATTCAGTAAACAACTTTTCCTCTATTATTACTGTGATTAAAACAAGACCTGTGATCTGTGTGATCTACATTCTTATATCTTGTTCAAGGGTGCATCTTCTACTTTTCTTCTACTGCAAACAAGGTGAGACTTATCTGTAATTGATACCTGACTTTGTTTAACAGTTTTGTAAATCTTTCTACATCATTTGATATTATAATTGTAACTCGGATAACAAGATATAGCCTCTATACTGTCTTATTATTAATTTCATTTAAAGATTATTTCTCAGAAAACTGAAGGTAGAAAAAGCACTCATTAAAAAATATCTTTTAAAACCTTTGATGCCTGACATTATTCTTTGAGCCTTAGAATCAATCTCAGAAACAACATCTTTTTCGCGTGGTTGTCGGGGATGAAGAAATGAAATCATTTTATCTGGGAAAACGATAAGGTAAATTTTGGTCTTTGATGGTGAAAAAAGATTGAATACATGAGTAAGGCTTACTTAATCTTTCACCTAGCGACTCCAATGTAGAAAAAATTGGCATTTAGTCGAAAGAATACCAAGAAAAACCTAGACTAAAAGCAGACTACACCAGTGTCGGATCCCGAAAAATTGTTGAAACCAAAGGGATATCTAAGACAAACTGTTGCATCAGTAGGTAAGGTTTATCAACCTAGAGTTACACAAGTTAATGTTAAGGTTCCCATTGAAGAACTAACCCCTAAAGAAAGTTTTAAACAAGTTCATTCTGCAGAAGCATCAACAAGTAAACCTAAAGTTAAACTCGAAACTCTGGAGGTAATTATTCCCGAAATAAAATTTGATATTGACTAGACCATCCCTGTTTCATTAATAGATACTTTTTCCAGTGAGAACAAAGGATCCCTTTCAATCCCCACTATCATTAACACTCAATTGATTCTTTCCTTTCCCGAAGTAAAAGTTTACGTTTCCCGAAATCCTAAAGATTATTTTCTATACCTAGATTCATCCCCTATTGCCTCTCCTATCTACACATTAGGTAAACCTGAAGAACCAAGCTCAAGTTTTCCTTTTCCCCCTCATATAGATCTTTCGTCTCCTCATGATATTTTTCCCAAACTTCATCCACAACATTCTGAAGTAGTCGAAAGGTCAATAGTTCAGTATTTTGAAGTTTTTGAAAATCTCTTTTTTAGTCCCCGAATTTCGTCTCATAGACTTTCAATGGCCAGTGTTGGAGGTGTTGGTGCTGGTGGTGCCGAAGGTGCAGGGGTTGTTGGACAAGCTCAACCCCCTACGATATTTTTCAAGGTATCTTCTAGATATTCTCCCTTAGTCCTTCCTGTTGTCCTGCATGATTTACCCAAAACTTACATGAAGAACCTCCCCAAATTCATGGGAGAAGGGGATCTAACAGCAATAGAACATATATCCTTTTTTGATCAGTTCGCTAATATCCTTGGCATTGAGCATGAGGATGTTTACTCAAGACTGTTAGTATAGACTTTTTAAGGATAGGTAATATTGGTCACTATAATTGTTTATTAGTTAAAACAATCAAGTGTTACATAAATTGTCAACCCAAGGAAGTCTATTTATTTCAAAGGAAATCACACACTGTATATGCTCAATCTACAAACAGAATTACCAATCAAAATGATTAACAATTACCTAGGAATGAATTGTATGAAAACGATGTAACAATCAATGGAAATAGAGTTTTAGCAAAACAGAGTTTTAACAAGGTATAGATAAAAACAATACTAACACACTACAGAAACTAATGGGTGAATCTTGTGAAGAAGGTGGGCCCTCTCTTTCTCACAAGATTCCCCAGAATGAAAGGAACTAAGAAGAAATTCTCAGAATGATCCTTTATTCATCTGTCAAATGTGACGAGTTACAATATCCAAAGTGAACACGCTCCTTCTCTGTAATTTCTCTCTAGATAAGTCTTTCGTCCTCCCCCCTCTAATGCTGACTTCTCCCCTATTTAAAGAGGAGAATCCTCTTAATACAATTAAGCATAAAATTGCATGTGTACATACAAATCCTATTCTTAGTCTGATCTAATCTTCTATGCTGGAATAGGATATTCTGATCTTCCATAGAAAAATGTTGTTATAGTGGTTGTAATGGTGTTGGCTTGAGGTACAACTATTGTGGCCGGTGTAACAGCTTCTTTATTTATCTTTTCTTGTTACTGTTGTATGTGAAATATTGTTTCAGCATTGCAAATCATGGACTGTTTCAGCAACGGGATTTGCGTACTGTTTGACTGTTTCAGCAACTATATATTTCTGATTAATGGCTAAGTATGAGAGTAATGTAAAATTACATGTAAAACAAATTAAACATATAGCAAAGAGAAGAAACGTTATATACCTTTGGAAAAATAGATTAAGGTGATAATGTAGGCTTAAATATGAGTGGGAAAAGGGTGTAATGATAGCAAAAAGTATGAGCAAAAAGGTACATTAGAGGGTCCTAACATCCCCCCAACTAAAAAGGTTGCATGTCCTCAGGCAACTTCAATCTGAATCAGAATCCGGATACCGACTCTGGGCATGCAAATTACTTAAGCAGTAGCTATAGAAAGTACTGTCTGTTGGGGCTCTAAATCCTTGAACACGTTGTATCCTTTGTCAGGCTGCTGCTTCAACCTTCTTGGGTAACTTATGATGAACTTGATACTTCTCTGCTGGCATCCACAGAATGGGAAAATGGAACTGATAACCTATCCAATTTTCAGTGCATTGCTGGACACATTTGATGTAACTAGGTACCCGAGAGATTGTTGTCTCAAGATTGCTAGGACTAAAGGGATTGTGCTCCTGCCTTTTCTCAGAAGATTGTTTCCAAAACATGTTATTTGCTTTTAGGGCAGCGGTCTCTGTGGATTTAATGAACTGTTGACAATCCTGAAGTATTGTTGCCTATAATTGCTGTATATATTGAGTCATCCCTGGTTTTTTGAAAAATTGATAATATTCTGCAACAAAGGTGGCAGCGTTATGTGGTTTTGGTCGTATCCAGAGGAGATGGTTATCTTCATTATGCTTGGCAGCTAGAAAATCATTCTGCCACGTAATCTGGTTGGTAAGGAAGGAGACGAGTGCCCGAATATGGATATCACCAACAAAAGGGTTAATATTAAGCTGTCAGTTCTCAGGAATGGCTTCATTATGAAGATATACCTCACATAATAGATGTTGATCAATAGTAGAGGCTTCTGCAAAAGTTTGAACAAAATCTTCTGGTTTGAGCACTGCATAGGGTCTTCCTTCTTTGATTGATTTAATCTAAAAAAATGTAAGTCGTTCTATAAGGAAAAGAGAGTAATTTGAGGACGGTTTTCTAGCAGCCAACATTTTTTGTACCAAATCGAACATCAGGGGCAATTTGATTTTTAACTCCTCATTCTGCTTCTTATGGGCACGAGATTCTTGGCGTGTTTTCTCCAAAGCTTCCTAGTTTGAATAGATGTGATTCAACCAAAGTAATATGTGCTCCTGCAAACTTTTGTCCTGTGTAATAGCAGACTCATTTTTCCATTTGTCCATTATTAGCTGCTCATTCCATGGTTGATTTTGTGTTTCAGCATCGCAAGTGGTAGGCTGAGGTAGGGTCTGAGTGGCTTGTTCCACAAGAGTATGGGTACTAATCTTTCCAGGAGGGGCAGATTCATCAATAGGCAGAGTTTGTGTTTCAGCATCGTAAGTGGTAGGCCAAGGTAGAGTCTGAGTGGCTTGTTCCACAAGAGTAGGGGTATTGATCTTGCTAGGAGGGGCAGATTCATCAACAGGTAGAGTTTAAACAGCTTTACTAATGAAAACAAGAGTTTTGGATTTAACAGTTGTTGTAGGCCAGGGTTCCTGTAGATTAGCTTTGCTTTTTGGAATTTTTGAAGGTCCCATTGGTTCTTGTGTAACAGTAGGGCATTCCTCTTTTTTAACTGCAAAAGTCGTAGGTGCAGGGGGAGCTCCAGGCATTGGGATTTGAACCACTTTGTAGCCTGCTTGATCATAAATATCCCCACATTGGCTGCACATATACTCTCTATACTAATCATCTTTTGTGTTTTTCTCTACCACGGCCGCTACACGAGCCAAGGTATACAAATTAAGTTCCATGTCATAGGCTTCCTTTGCCATTACCAGCTCTTGCTTGTAAGCTTCAAGTTCTGATCTTAGAAACTCATTCTCTTGTAAGAGAGAAGCCATTGTTGATTCTGGTTGTTGATCTGTCATCGGTGTATCAGGAGGGGTGACTGATTTTTGTGTAACGGTCACAACCTCAATAGATGGTTCTTGTGGAGCGGCTAGAAAATCAGCAACTGATTCTTGTGTTTCAGCTACTTGATGTAAATAAAATAGTGTTTCATCATCCTGGGCATGTGATTCTTGAATTTCAGGAATAAAGTCAACAGTTGGTTCTTGTGTTTCAACTGTAGCTAGCTCTTATGTAATAGCTATAGCTAGTTCTTGTGTTTCAACTACTGAATGAGTATTTGGTTCTTGTGTGACAGCTACTGTTGTAGCACCCTGGGCATCTGATTCTTGTATTTTAGGAATGAAGTCAGCAACTGGTTCTTGTGTTTCAGCTGTAGTTGGTTCTTGTGTAACAGCTATAGCCGGTTCTTGTGTTTTAGCTACTGAATGAGTAGTTGGTTCTTGTGTGACAGCTACTTGATGTAAAGAAAATGATGTCATAGCACCTTGGGCCTCTGGTTCTTGTGTTTCAGTGCCCGTGGGTTGAACAAGTAAAAATTTCAATATTTAGGAGGGTGGAGGTGTATGGGTTTTTAGTAAAATGGGTTGGGGGTTTAGGGTAATGGCAGTAGTGGTTGCTTTTGTTGAAGCCCTCGTTCATTTTTTAGGTAAAAAGGAAGGAAAAATAGTGGTTTGCTTCTTTCTTTTGTGAGTGGATTTTTCCTCAGTGATGGGGTAGGGAGGGTTATCAGGTTTATCTGCTTCAGAATCATCACTAAGGATATGAACAGTAGGGGTAGATGATTTTGGTAAATTGTGGGGTGGACTTGGTATGGTAGGAAGGTTAATTGGATCAATTGGGTCTATAGGAAGATTAATAGGTATTTCCGAAAAGTCAGGAAGGTTTTGTGGTTGCTCGTTCAGGATGTTCAGTAGCTTCCTGAGGATTTATGGGTGGATTGTTTAGGAGAGGGTTTTGTTGGGTAAAACCCTTTTGGATGAGAAATTGAACGAGACGATGATGGGTGAGGAAAAGGGTGGGATTTTTAGCCTGTTTACAATAATGCGACATATTTCTAAGACATTTGAGCAGATAGTAAGGAATGTTGACCAGTCTAGCATGTCGTAAATGAGATAACAGGGCAAAGTCGGATTGGTAAACTAACTGGTATCGGCCTTCACAGGTAAGGTAGTGCTTGACAAACTCTGCAACTTTCGGCCAAGGAGGCAGCAACGAGCTCAGTCGAACACCCCGGCCTTTACGCTCAACTTGTTTTCCTGGCAAAAGAAAATCCTGTTGGGCATTAAGGATAATGTGTTTGCGACTGAACCAGCAAATGCCAGTGATGGGAAGACCTGAAACCTGTGCGATATCATCCTCTATGACTAGAATTTGAACCCCTTGAACAATAGAATGGTCTTGTTGAAGATTCCTAACAAATTGAAGAACCTGTTGTTGATCAAATCCCTGGAGCCTCTGAAAATAACCCAGCCAGTCTGCCTGCTGAAAGATTTGGTAGACTTCTAGATACAATTCTAGCAGGGTTGTCATGGCGGGTTCGTATCGTATAACATGACCTCCCATAGCTATTCATCTCAGTATAATGCACAGTCAGAGAGTCAAGTAACCGCACCCGAACAGAGTAAGTTTTGCGGATGAAGGCATGCAAATGATGGTGAAAAAAAATGAAATGATGAGTAAAAAGAAGTGAC
>JASDQU010750406.1:26666-38249 GCA_032191745.1 Picea mariana
TAGGGAGCCTTTGAGACCAATCCTTCCAGTTTTCCTTCATTGTTTTTGTGAGAATGGCTTCTATTACTTTATTTGTGCTTTCCACCTGTCCATTGGCTTGGGGGTGGTATGGTGTAGTCATTGTATGATGAATATGATATTTTTGAAGGGTGGCTTTAAAACCATGAGAGTTGAAAGGAGGTCCTCCATCTGTGACTAATTCTCTAGGCACTCCAAATCTGATAAAGATATATTCAAATAAAAAATCTAGAACAGCTTCTTTAGTAGCTCTATAGAGTGCTTTAGCCTCCACCCATTTGGTCATATAATCTGTGCAAACTAATATATAAACTTTTTTATTGGATGGATGGTTAATGGGTCCTACAAAGTCTAAGGCCCATCTTTCAAATGGTTTGAGTACTACGTGGGGGTTTAATAGAATTTCATATCTATGATTAGGTTGACCCATTCTTTGACAGCTATCACAGGCCCGAACATATTTTTTTGCATCTTTAAAAAGTGAGGGTCAATAATAACCCATCCTGAGAATTTTATGTGCTATTATTTTATCAGCAAAATGCCCACCACAAGGGCCATCATGACAAGCTTTTAATAAATCATAAACCTCATCTTCTCTAATGCATCTTCAGATTTCTTGATCAAGTCCTGTGTGGAAAAGACACCCACTTATCTAGCTATACCGAGCACTTTGTTGAATGATTTTTCTTTTCTCTCGGTGGGATAGGTGTGGTGGTAACTTTCCTGCAACCAAATAATTAGCAATGTCTGCATACCATGGTGAGTGAGTAGATACTGCAAATAAATATTCATCAGAAAAGGAATCATCTACTGGAGTATTATCATCAGGTGTTAACCGAGAAAGGAAATCAGCAACTACATTTTATTTTTCTGGTCTATCTACAATTGTAATATCAAATTCTTGTAATAATAGTAACCATCTGGTGACTTGAGCATTTGTGACAGATTTGTTCATTAAATATTTAATAGCTGAGTAATCAGTATGGACAAAAATAGAATAGCCAGTGATGTAATGTCGAAATTTATTAATAGCATAGATAACTGCTAAAAATTCCTTTTCGATAACTGTATAGTTAAGTTCAGCAGGACTAATATTCTTGCTAATGAAGTAGATAGCATAAGGGAGATGATTTTCTTCTTGTCCCAAGACAACTCTTATTGCAGTATCTGAAGCATCAGAGGATATATGAAAGGGAAGTGTCTAATCAGGTCCTCTTAGAATAGGAGCTGTAGATAACTGATGTTTGAGTGTATCAAATGCTTCTTGGCAAAGATTAGTCCACTTGAATTCAGTATTTTTCATAAGTAACACAAACAAAGGAGAAGTTATTTTGGAAAAAAAATTGATAAATCTTTTATAGTATCCAGCATGTCCTAAGAAATTTCTCACATATGTTTGGGTTTTGGGAATAGGAAGGTCTTTAATGACTTGTATCTTGGATGGATCTACCTGAATTCCTTGAGATGAAATAAAGTGTCCAAGTACCACTCCTTCACTCATCATCATATGACATTTTTCGATGCTTAAGGAGAGGTGGGCTTGTATACATCGGTTAGGTACTTTCTCAAGATTTTGTAGTGCTTCCTCAAAAGAGACACCATAAGGGGTAAAATCATCCATAAAAATTTCCATAGAGTCATTAATCATATCAGAAAAGATTCCTATAACTGCTCTTTGAAAGGTTGCTGGTGCATTACATAGTCCAAATGGGAGGACTCTATAAGAAAAAGTTCTCCATGGGCTAGTAAAAGTGTTCTTATCTTGGTCTTGGGGTGCAATTTTGATCTGGTTATACCCACTGAAACCATCTAAGAAAGAGAAGAATTTCTTCCCTGACAAACTATCTAACACCTGATCAATGAATGGTAACAGAAAGTGATCTTTTTGAGTGGCTTTATTTAAGGCTCTATAATCTACACACACTCTCTATTTCCCATTTTTCTTAGGAACTATTACCAATGGGGAAACCCATTCACTGTCAGATATAGGATATATAAACCCTGCATTAAGCAATTTTTGAAGTTCCTCTTTAAGAATTTCTCTTAAATTAGGGTTCATTCGTCGTTGAGATTGGCAGATCAATCGACAATCTTCCTTGATATAGATACGATGAGTACATAATTCAGGAGAGATTCCCTTCATATATGTATAGTCCCATGCGAATGCTTCCTTATCTTCAAGAAGTAGCTTCATTAATTGATGTGTTTCAGCAACTGTCAAGTTGGGGTTTATATTCAGTGTTTTGTCAGGTTCAATTTCTACTGGTATACTTTTAGAAGAGATGGTAGTTGATGTTTGAGGTAGGTCTTCAGAGTTAAGGTTTTCCTAGCTATCTGACTCCAAAAGTGCAGCTAGATGATTATGTGTTTCTGGAGTCATAGAGGAGGGTTCACAAATAAAATTATTAATTACTTCATCCTCAGTGGTATCTTTAAGGATTAAGGCTTGTCCGATAGTCAAGATAGGTTGATTTGTTTGATCATCAAAGTCCACCCATAAGGAATTGTCATTATTAATCAAGGGTGTAGCATGAGGGTAGAGGGTAAGCTGTTTGGTCTCATATCCATTGGAAATTGTCATTGAACCAGATCTACAGTCAATAAAGGCATTTGTTGTGGCTAGCCAAGGCATGCCCAAAATTAGAGGATGACCCCCCAACTTTGTTTTAGGTTGTAATACCACAAAGTCAGTTGGATGATTCCAGGACTCAACTAAGATGATTAGGTCTTCAATGACTCCTTCCGGTTTGATTGTAGAATGGTCAGATAATTCTAGAATGGTTGGGGTATCTCTGATTTCATTCTTCAGTTGTAATAGTTGTGAAGTTTCAAGAGTCATAATATTGATAGCAGCACCTAAGTTGACAGGAACTCGAGGGATTATTGTTTTTCCAATTTGCACTATGACAGTAGGATGGTCGGGATCACCATATTTAACTAGAGGAGCTTTACCCGACATTAGTGCAGAAAAATCACCCATGACATGAACTGTGAGGGGATCTTTAGTTTTCCTACCGGGTTTCTTAACACGAATGTCTCGCATAGTTCTGGCATAAATTGGTACATCTCTTAGTGCTTGTAATAGTGGAATTTTGACATAGAGATTTTGTAATTCTCTTAGAAGATTGAAAGCAAGTGGCTCATGAGTTTTAGTCAAAGTTAAATTCTCAGGGAATGGTGGTTCTGCTGTTTCAGCAATAGTGTTTGAGGACGGTTGTACCTCTTCAGGTAAATCGTGCTTTTTTATTTCTTCTTTATCGGAATCAAAGGAGGTAACATCATCAATGATAGGTTCTAATATTTTCCCAAATCGTAAATGAATATCATTGCATTGTGTAGGGAAAAGAGAAAGTATAAGCTGGTTTTGAATGTCAATGCACTGCACAGCCTTATTATTGGGGTTAGGGTTAGGTTGTACAGGTAGTTGGGGCCTCATGATTTGATTATTCGGTGGAGCCCCTGATGGTAAAGGGAGTGGTTGTTGAACTTGTGATTGAAATTGAGGAAATTGATTTGGGAACAGGGGTTGTTGACCTCTCCAATTTGGATTTCATTGGTTAAGGTAAGGTTGTTGTTGTGAAGGCCAAGGTGTCCATATTGTTGGGTCTACATAGGGAGGGTTTGCTTGTTGCATGGGTGGGTAATTCATTTGATTGGAGGGTGGGTATTGAATTTGGTTAAAGGGGGGGTAATTTGCTTGACTAAAAGAAGGATAATTGTTCCAACGATTAGAAGATGTAAATGGCATATTGGGATTCATACCTTGTCCCCGTGGTTTCCATTGCCTTCTCTGTGTCAACAGATAGACAACTTCAGCTTCTTCATCATTTGGTTGTAATGTTGCTTTGATTCCTGGTAAAGAAGGGCATTGTTGAGTTTCATGATCCTTATCACAAATGGTGCAAATTGGCTTTTTGTCCAATGGGCATTCCATTCTTGGGTGCTTTTCTTTGCATTTGGAACAAAATATGGACAGAGCTGCTTCTGCTTCGGCTTGTTTCTTTTTAATCTGCAAGGTGTCAATTTGTGAAGAAAAAGAACTTAACATTTCAGTTTTAAATTCTTCGAGTAGATTACCTATTTCAGCTCTTGTTGCTCCTCCACTGGCTGATTTTTGAACTCTTGAAAATGTGGTATCCCTGTTGTTTGATCTATTCCTTGTAGCTTCTCTTGAACATCTTTTACAGAGGTTAACAATTTCATCATATGATTCTTTAGATATGTCCCCTTTTTCAAGCATATTCAACATATCTAGATAGTCATCCCTTACTCCTTTTAATATTATTGTTTTAAGAATATCTTTACTTACATCAGGGTGACTGGATCTTTGTAGATTATACTGTAGCCTTTCCACAAAGTCCTCCATATTTTCATCCTCTTTTTGTATCATCTTGAATGGTTCCTCTCTTTTTTCTCTTGTTCGGCAATAGTCTTGATATTTGTGCAGAAATTTCTGTTTCATCTGATCCCATGTTGTGATTACATGACCTCCAAGACTCATGAACCATCTTAATGCATTTCCCTTTAATTTTGCTGGGAATAGCTTTAATTTTTTAGCATTGAAAATGTAATCATAACTTCTGCATAATATGTCAAACTCGAAAATGAATTCATCGGGATCTTCAGAAGATAAACCATGAAAGTTAGGTAAAGATGAAAGTGGAATATTCTTCATGGGAGCTACTCCTCTAGGAAGATCACCAATAGGAAATCCTAAGGTAGAAAAAGAGTTTCCATCGTTTGCCTCTGTTTCAAGACCTACATGTTCTTCTTGGTGAAGTTCTTCATTATATCCATCCATGGTTTCTTCTGCTTGTTCCCCTACTACACTTGCTCGATCCTCAATGTTGTTTGTTGGTTTTTCAACTATCTCCGTTTCAAAGTTCACTTGAAAGAAAGGTTGAGGCTTTGGTTTTCGAGAGCTTGGTCGTTGAGGAACAACGGATTCAGATTTTGATATAATCTGGTCGATAAAAGACTTTCTTCCTCCTCTTCCTCTACCCCTGCCACCTGTAGGGTCAGTTTCCTTGGGGGGTCCATGTCCTCTCATGCAATCTGTACATCTGAAATAAAAATGTAAATTCTTTTGAAATCTATAATTTCCTTCCCCGGCAATGGCACCAAAATGTTGGTGACTATAATAGCTTATTAGTTAAAACAATCAAGTGTTACATAAATTGTCAACCCGGGGAAGTCTATTTATTTCAAAGGTAATCACACACTATATATGCTCAATCTCAAAAGAAATCCAAAGTTGAAGTGAAAGTTACACTAATCACACCTTGCTTTGAACAGACTGAAGTTCTACTCTGAATTACAATAAAAACAATCTATCTATTGCGGAGTTTTAAGATTCAAAAGGAAACAATTATCAGAAGAATCCTGGATTACATTAAGAAACAACAACCTAGGAAAAAGGAACCTTTCAACATATTGCAAAGAAGACTAACTATTCTGTAACAGAGAACAGGACCTTATTCCCCAAAGTAAGAATCTTTAGCACCTGTCTCTGACTATCACACTTTCATAAACCCATTCTGCAAACAGAATTACCAATCAAAATGATTAACAATTACCGAAGACTAACTATTCTGTAACAAAGAACAGGACCCTATTCCCCAAAGTAGGAATCTTCAGCACCTGTCTCTGACTATCACACTTTCATAAACTCATTCTACAAACAGAATTACCAATCAAAATGATTAACAATTACCTAGGAATGAATTGTATGAAAACGATGTAACAATCAGTGGAAACAGAGTTTCAACAATACAGAGTTTTAACAAGGTATATATAAAAACAATACTAACACACTATAGAAACTAATGGGTGAATCTTGTGAAGAAGGTGGGCCCTCTCCTTCTCACAAAATTCCCCAAAATGAAAGGAACTAAGAATAAATTCTCAGAATGATCTTTTATTCATCTGTCAAATGTGACGAGTTACAATATCCAAAGTGAACACACTCCTTCTCTGTAATTTCTCTCTAGCTAATCCTTTCGTCCTCCCCCCTCTAATGCTGACTTCTCCCCTATTTAAAGAGGAGAATCCTCTTAATACAATTAAGCATAAAATTACATGTGTACATACAAATCCTATTCTTAGTCTGATCTAATCTTCTATGCTGGAATAGGATATTCTGATCTTCCATAGAAAAATGTTGTTACAGTGGTTGTAATGGTGCTAGCTTGAGGTATAGCTGTTGCGGCCGGTGTAACAGCTTCTTTATTTATCTTTTCTTGTTACTGCTGTATGTGAAATACTGTTTCAGCATCGCAAATCACGAACTATTTCAGCAACAGGATTTGCATACTGTTTGACTGTTTCAGCAACGTGGTATTCAAGCAACAACTATGGTTGTAATGGTGTTGGATTAAGGTACAGTTGTTGCGGCCAGTGTAACAGCTCCTTGAATTATCTTTTCTTGTTACTGTTGTATGTGAAATGTTGTTTCAGCATCGCAAATCACGAATTGTTTCAGCAACGGGATTTGCGTACTGTTTGACTGTTTCAGCAACATGGTCTTCAAGCAGCAACAATATATTAACTGTAGTCTTCAAACTGTTTCAGCAACTATATATTTTTGATTAATGGCTAAGTATGAGAGTAATGTAAAATTACATGTAAAACAAATTAAACATATAGCAAAGAGAAGAAACGTTATATACGTTTGGAAAAATAGATTAAGGTGATAATGTAGGCTTAAATATGAGTGGGAAAAGGGTGTAATGATAGCAAAAAGTATGAGGAAAAAGGTACATTATAGGGTCCTAACAGGTAAGAACTTGGTTCAAAGGACTCCCAGTAGGTTCTATACAATCATATGATGATCTAGAAAATTCCTTCCTAAGGTAGTGGGGAGAGAAAAAGGATCATCTTTATTACTTAACCGAATTCAAAGCCTTGAGAAAGAATACTTTTGAATCAGTCCTTGAATTTATCCAGAGATTTAATAAGATTTATCACAAAATCCCAGCCAAAGTTAAACCTTCTCAACCAGTTGCAAAAGTCACTTTTGCAGGGGCTTTTGATTCTAATTTTTCTCTACTTTTGAGAGAAAGGAGATATACTACTTTATCAGGGATGCAAGATGATTCTATATAAATTGAGTCCAATATGATGGCATCTGGGAATTTGAAAAATAAGGTTGATATGGGAGCCAGATAACCCATGCGTTTCAAAGAACATGAAGGACCCTTTGGATTTGGAAAGTCCGCAGAAGAAAAAATGGATGAGATGGCCAAAATTATTAAAGATTTATCAAGAAAAATTTCCAGTATGGAAATAGAGCAAGCCAAACCTGATCCATATGTTAGGAATCACTTGAGGAGAAACCCTAATCCTCAGATACAACAAAGACAAATAAAAAATGAAGATAAAAAAATCCAAGCTCCATTTAAAATTGAGAATTTCATGCAGAGAGATGAAGTCCAAGACTATGAGGAATTAGAGGAAGATCTAAACAACCTCAACGACGATGACTTGAACCTCGCCTAACCAAGAAGGATTACGGGAAATCCTTAGACATGGAATCTCTATTTAATAATGATAAAAACATCAACAATCTGGGGGACTCTATGTACAAAGATCTCGCTAACTCGATAATGGCCGAGCTTCAACATAAATATTATTTAAGGCCAAGAGAAAAGAGTTCTACAAATATTCCACAAAAAAAAGATTTTATCATGAAATAAAGCAAATGAGGCAACAATTACTGAACCATCAACTGAAACGCAAGATTCCTGAATAAAGTAGGCTGAAACGAAAGCAGTGCAAACTAAGAAACCTAAAAATATAGAAGCTGAAGTTCAGACCAGGGAAATTGAAAAACCAATTGTGAGTTTCAATTTAGAAAAAAAAATTAATAAAATTAAAAATTTGATGCCTCTGGTTGAACTTCCAAGGATCTTGATATATAAAAAACAAATCACTAAAGCAATAAATTTTTGTGATGTTGAATGTCAAGTTGATGTTATCAATTTGCAGGACGAAAAACCTACAATCATGTTTGGACCACACATTGAAAACAATAAGGACTCTATCGCTCCATTCTATATTACATTAACTGTGCACGATCGTTTACTTCACAATTTCATGCTAGACTCAGGAGCCTCTCATAATTTAATGCCTAAGATTATCATGGAAAAATTAGGCCTTGAAATTACCAGACCTTATCAAGATTTGTACTCGTTTGCTTCTAGAAAGGTTAAGTGTCTGGGTATGATTAAAGATTTTGTGGTAAATCTTGCTCAGATTCCTGTGAAAAGTATCCTTATGGATGTGGTTTTTTCTGACATTCCTGCCAAGTATAGCATGCTTCTATCTAGATCTTGGGGCACTAAGTTAGGAGGATCGGTTCAGCTAGACATGACCTACGCTACAATTCCAATTTTTGGTGGACAATTCACTCAACTGTACAAAGAAACTAGATTGGTGTATACTATAAGTGGCCCTCAAAACCCCAATAATTAATTAGTCTATGTTGTTGATCAGGACTTAGGAAATTGTATATTATCTATAGATGATGATTTTGAAGAATGTATAGAAGAAGAAAATCAAAAAATAGAAATTTCAAAAAAAAATATAAATGTTAGAGAAGGAATGTGGAAAATTTTCTTCGATGGTGCTTCATCCTGTGAAAGAGAAGGAGTTGGAGTTTTATTCGTGGCACCGGGTGATGAGTATTCTATTCCTTTCTCTTATAGATTACAATGGGAGGTTGATTATACGAATAATGTCTATGAATATGAAGCTTTAGTCTTAGGATTAGAAGCTGCTAGAAAGTTAAAAATTGAACATCTGATAGTTTATGGTGATGAAGAGCTCATTGTAAAACAAATAAAACAACAATATCAAGCTAAGAATCTGAGTTTGATATCATATAGAATTTTCCCCTGGGATCTTATAAAGAATTTCTTCTCATCCTTTAATATTCACTCTATCCCCAAAATGCAAAATCAGCAAGTTGATTCTTTGGCCAAAGTTGTTGCGACCTTCATAGCACCTACTGTTTTGGAACTGAAATATCACATCGAGATAAGACATAGACCTTTGATTCCGAACAATGTTCAGCACTGGCAAGTGTTTTAAGATGAAAAATGAATCAAACAGTTCCTAGAAATGGTTGACGAGTTTTTTGATACTCACATAGATCAAGAAAATCAGAATGATCCAGCTTGAATTATGCAGGAAGGGGAGAACCCTTCAAAATTCCAAGATAAGATTGCAAATCACCGCATGCTCTTACTTAAGAACAATCAAATCCCCTGAGGCGTGATTCCCTTAGAAAGGTTGTTTGACCAGGATGATATACCTTTAAATTATACCTTGCGACCTCAAATAAAGAGTAAGTACGTTGAGTTACTTAGGCAGTATAAATATTTTTTTGCATGGTCTTATGATGATCTTAAAACTTACGATACCTCTGTTATTGAACACAATATTCCTCTAAAACACGATATTAAACCTTTCAGGAAGAAGCTTAGAAAGATAAACCCAAATCATGCCAGTGATAGAAAGGGAAGTTAAGAAACTCCTTGATGCAAAAATCATTGTTCCCCTCAGATACTCTGAATGGGTGGCCAATTTGGTCCCTGTTAGAAAGAAGAACAGTGAAATAAGACTCTGCGTTGATTTTAGAAACTTAAATCGGGTGTCTCTTAAAGATAACTACCCTCTCTCTGATCTGAAATGATCTTTTATACGACAATGGTTGAGTTATTTAACATGTGTTAATTAACCATTTAGTAAGATGAATGAAAGAGGAAGAATTATAGAAGAAACATAGCAAGCATATAAACTTGTACAGATCTGAAATAAATCATGAGGAACAACAAACCATAAACACCAATGTGATAGCAGAGTTCGACAATCTCGCCTACATCTTCGGGCCTTTGTCTCAGTGGGTGAGGCTTTCTTATTTCTGTTCAAATATTTCAAAGTACGTCACAAAAGTGCCAAAAGGTTACAAACCTGATCTAGTCTTGTTCTACCAGATGTCTAGAACCCAACAAAAGAAACGACACTTAAATCGGATGATTGGAGCTCCCAGAAATGCCCTGCAAAGGTTCTCTCCTCAACAGCTTCCCTGCATAAAAACGGCTTTGAATTAGCAAATCTTCAGCATAAACCTACTCTGAATCCTCTCCCATGGCTTCAAGAAGCCTTGATTTATATGGGCCTAAATTTGGTAACCATATCCCAACTTCCCCCCAAGATCTTGCCTCAAAAAGGGCCCAATATCCCCCAATATTGGCCAAAAATCTCCAAAACTACTCCAAAAATCATTGAAAAAACATAATATATGGTTTAAAAACCACTTTTGCACATAAATTCAGGGCGTATCCCCTAAGTCGCTGGCCCCTGGTCATATGGGCACGTCCCATGTGGCCTTGCACTGGCACTGATTTGTTAGATCCTTCCAAAAGAGGCCCCTGGTCACAAGGTGGTGGCCATGTGCCCTCGTCTTAAAGCTCCACGCGCACACACAATAAACTGGCCCCGATATCCAACCCATGGTTTAGCCCCTGGTCAGCGGGCTAGCCCAACCGACCAGGCTAAACCCTTAACCACCGTGCCAACTAATGGAATATCCTCTAGTTTTATGGTGTATCACCGGATCAGGTCTAGGTGTAATGGGGCGCATTTACATAGAGTCAAGGTCGCACTAGAACGAGCGCATGGGTATACGTCAAGGGCTGGGGCTAGGCCCCAACCCTTTATTTCCACCATGTTACATTCAATACAACTTCAAATACAAGTGGCGAGCAATAGGGTTAAGAACCAAACTAAAGGCGAGCTGGCTAGCCCAACCTTGCCAAGCTGTTATCCCGGTGGGAGGTTGCGCATTCAAAACTGGTGGAGTCCAAAAATGTTGGCAAAAAACTTCAGCCAATGAATGGGTGCCATGTGAAAGCCCATGTATGGGACACGTGGAACCTCACCATATGCCATGAGATATGCCACATGTCAACACTCTATTCATCCATCTCTACCACACGTGTCAGCCACATCTCCTACCATGTAATCACCGTACGCACGTGCCACGTGTCACCCTTGCAGTGGTAACATGTGTCACTTCCTAATTGGTCCACCTATCCGTCCACGTCAATTGTTCGTACACCCAGTCACCCTACCCAGTCAATTGTTCAAGTTCTATTGGGTTCGTATCGACGAGGCCTACCCACACGTCCATTTTGAAGCCACTCTGATAACTTTGATTTTTAGGCCTTTTTGAGCCCCATCAAGCTCCTAGATCCAATTATGGATCACACCTCCCCACTAAATATCTTTTGGTCCAAAAAAAGGTTACTGACCAGTCATCAAGCTCGGGATAGGCCACCCGACTTGTTCTCTGTCTTTGAACTATGTCCTGTTCACGTGTCTCATCAATATCAACTGTAACACAATCATGATAACTAACAACATATTGTTAGCCATTTGTACCATGTCACATCTTACTGCAGCCACTATCATCCATGTAGACAACATTACTAATGATAGCATAAAAAATATGACTGCAAATGAGCTTATATGTTGTTAGTTATCATGATTGTGTTACAGTTG
>JASDQU010750407.1:624-21591 GCA_032191745.1 Picea mariana
ATGTGTTGACAGTAGAAAGTCTACTTTTGGTTATTTGTTCCTATTAGCTGGAGGAGCAATATCATGGAAAAGTGCGAAGCAAACTATCATTGCTTCATCCACTATGGAAGCTGAATTTGTGGCATGCTTTGAGGCCACGGTTCATGGATTGTTGTTGCGAAATTTTATCTCAGGACTTGGGGTTGTCGACTCTATTGCCAAGTCGCTGAGGATTTATTGTGATAATGCCGCAGCTGTATTCTTCTCTAAGAACGACAGGTATTCTAATGGTGCTAAACACATGGAATTGAAATACTTTGTCGTAAAAGAAGAAGTTCAGAAACAACGAGTGTCAATTGAACACATAAGCACACTGTTTATGGTTGCAGATCCATTGACGAAAGGATTGCCACCAAAGACATTTAAGGAACATGCTAACAGAATGGGAATTGAACGTAGCACATAATAATTTCTACTTTTATGAAATGGATCACATAATGATGTTTGTCTTATTTGACACTTTGAGATCTTAATAAAGGTGTTTCTGTTTGATAAATCATGTTTTAAATGTGTACGTACATGTATGAGAATAAATGCATAATGACAGGAATAGTCTTTGACAAGGGACATTATTGTTGGACCTTATGAAATCTCTCCTTGTTTACAGACTAATTTAAACAAGTTACTAATGTTGTGGTACATGAAAGGGACTATGTCGTCTTATGGACATGGAACCATCACGACTCGCATTACTAGATTGTTTAATTATAGTATTATGATGACCAAACTGAAAACCAAGACGAATATGACTTATGGCGCACCTAATGTCTACTTTGTTAAACTCTAACATTAAGTTATCATATGTGCCAAGTGGGAGAATGTAAGACTAATTTCGTAAATGACACATATGAAGAAACAATTACGAAAACTGCCATCTCGGGTTTCCGGAACTCTTGGTAACGGAATGGTCGAATCTCCTACTCTGATGGACAGGTGGAGAATAACCATCTTGGGGAAACTGGTCCTCTCTCTGCTCATAAAAGAACCCTCAGAATACCCATCTAATCGATCTGAAGGAGTATGGTAGTAGGGTAAGAGAGAGAAACTCATTTTTCAGTCTGTGCAGAGGGTTTCCGAGGAGGGTTCTGTTCGGTTCTGTTCTGTTCTGTTGAAGAGGATTCTGAAAGACGCAGCAGAGACTTCACTGTTCCGCTGCACATATGGATCCAGGTATTTATTCCGTTGTATTAAGAAAAACTTCTAACAGATTATCCATGGTAGAACTTACATTACAAAACCCGTCCAAGGGTTGCCATCCGTTGTAGGAAAAGGTAGGAAAGAAATAAATAAAGGAAATGGAGGTGGAGGCATAAACATGGGAAAAGGTGCTAGCTGGAGCATGGATAGCTAGATCCATCACACCAACACATCCTTCACATATATACACGAGGCACCATCTTTTTATGCCTACATAGAGACATGCTTGTAATCCTTTTAATATTACATGGTAAAATTTGGTTACAATTTTCTAAAAAGTTAAAATTCCATGGCTCTTTAAAATATGATTTTGGCAAGTAGAAATGATTATTTTCCTTTTTGCAAAAGTAAATATGAAATTGGCTTCAAATTTCAAATTATACTTTTAATTGTCAAAAATTTTAAATTAAATATTCTAAATACTTTGAATTGTTGAAGATTCTAAATTGAATATACTAAATCTAGATTCAAAGAAAGCTAATGTCTGATTCTGTTTTTCAAGCTCCCGTTCCCAATTTAGTAGTTCTTTAAAATCCAATTTATATATATATATATATATATATATATATAATGAGTGTACAATTCAAGGAATATTTAGAAAACAAAATTGTTTGCAATGCATAAATCTTATTATACTAAATATTTGAAGTCAACCAACTCTATTGTCATTGCGTCAAAAAAATTTATTGTAGTGCATACTGCTTATTATATCTAATATTCAAGTTATAAAGCCCTCATTGTGAATACAAATGTAGCTGTACATTTATATTCATACAATAAAAAAATGAAATTGGTAAATGTCTAGTTATATACATTGCAACTTTAATATAGCAATTCTATTCTAACAACCAAAAAACTCATTCTGACTAAGAATATGAATAGACCGAGGATTTCATTCTACTTTTTATAATTCTCTCGCTAATTTCTGATTCTGTTTTTCAAGCTCCAGCTCCCAACTCATTGAGTAGCATAGACTATGCTCCAACTCCCAACTCGTTCAGTGACATAGTCTGTGCGCCAACACCTATCTCCCCTTGTGATGGAGAGCCCATTCTATCGACAAGCCCATTCTATCCTCAACCAATGCATTTGTAGGGGTAATTGCCAACGAGAAGTCCCTACATGGTTCGAAGGTTTGCTAAGTTTTCTAGCTAAAATCTCTCGATGCATGAAAGGTTGCAAGTGGCATTGAAAATCTCTTATTGTAAGAGTATGAGAGTCAGAGTTAATGAACACTAATTAAAATTTTTGTTAGTGTGAGAGTCAGAATTAATAAGCACTAATTAAAAGTTTTTGAGATTTTATATTTAAAAATTATTTTTCATCTCTAACAAACATTAAAAAAATTGATGTATAATCATTTAAGTCACATTATAAGTTTTGAACCAATTCAACTAGAAAATTGGAAAATTAAGCTAACCGATTACTAGAATCCCTAGTTGAGGCAAGGACTAATAAGTGAAACAAATCGTGGAGGAAGGAGAGTTATACCCGCATCACCCATTAATTCATGACCCCAACGGTTTCATGGTTGAGATCAATTGCTAGAATAATATAATAATTTCAATGAAATCATAATTGCTAAAATATAGTGTCATTTCATTTGGTCACGATTTTATATATTACAACGATTTTATATATTACAATACTTTATAATTTTATTTTTTTATATCAATATTTAATATTTACAATTTGTTAAGACATTTTTTAATTATTAGTTCTTGTCATGGGACTATAGTAATGAGTTTGATATTGATGTGATATTAATTTGTTTTTTATCATAAATTTTTGGATGTAATGTAATGTTTAACATAGGAAAACAAATATATATTTTTGGATATAATAAAAATATTTGTGTTTCTCATTTCTAATTGGTTGATAGAATTGAAGTGTTATTGCTCCCTTCACGTCTTTCAATATGTAGAATTGATTACATAATCAAAAAATTTCACCAATCACCACATTTAAATATAAAAAGTTGTATATGTATTTATTATTATGCATTATTATATTTATATTATATTTATTATCTAATATATTATTTATTATTATATTTATAATGTATTTATTATATTTATATTATATTTATGAATATTATAGTTCCATACATTTTGAATAACAAATAACCTTTAATTTATATTTTTTGACAAAAAATATTCATTACTTATGCATTTAGTTATATTAAGTTTTAATGTTCAACATGTATTTTTCAACTAACTAGACAGGGACCCTTGTTTCAATATTCATATGGTCACAATTCATTAATACATTTGTAAATGTTATACTTTGAAGTCACTAAAAATAAAATATTTAATTACGTATTAAGGTATCAATATTCAATAATTACAATTAAATAATGCATTAATTTTCATCAACATAATGACCTAGGGCTGGTCAAAGAGTGCCTTTTCACTTAGCCATTCAAAAAAGAGAGTTACAATTGGTCATACAATTTAAACCATGCATTTTATTATTTCGATAACCATGCATTTTATTATTTCGATTTTAAAATATTTGTTTCGATTTTAAAATATTTATAATGATTTTAAAAAGCTAAAAAAAACCATTTTCATTTTATCTTCATTTTATCAATTTTGTTATTTAATACAGTAATAAAAACCTTAACTTCATAATCAACCTAGTATCTGATCATCTCTCACCCTTATTTACTCCATATTCTAACTTTGATATAGCCATTTTTCTTTCTTATATCTTTACATGAGAATATCATTTTGGTTTTGCATTTCAATTAATCTTAATCGTATGAAATTTAAGATTAGAGAATGATTAGAATTATAGTTATTTCTATTAAAATTCTAGTTAGAATTAAATTATTATTATTATTAAATTGAATTGAAATGAAAGAATAATAATTCAATAATAATAATTTAATATTAATAACAATTTTTTTATTTTTATTTTAATTTTAATTTAATTTAATGTAATGTATTATTTTATTAGTGTATTAATAATATATTATTATCTATTGTATTAATATATTTATATATTTTAATCCACTTAAATTATTGTCTAATTTTAACAAAGATTGTAAATAAAATATCTTTAACTAAAATTGTAAATAAAGTATTTTTAACAATGCATTAGTTAACGATGTATTAATTAATAAATAAATGTATTAATTAATTAATACATTACATTAGTAATGTATCAATTAAATAATAAGTTATATTATACATTAATGTAAATTAATATTTTAATTTATACATTACATTAATGTAATAATGTAATAATATTTTGTTAATTTATAAATACTTAAATAATATATTACTACTTTATTAATGTATTAATACTTAATTTTAATACACTTGAATTGTATTAGTATATTAATGTATTATTTTATTATTGTATCAATGTATTAATGTATATTCTAATTATATATATGTTTAAGAGAAGAAATTTGCAGTTCAAGGTCATATGCTATCAATGTCCTTAGAACAAGTATGATTCCAAGTTTCCTTCTATGTAATATAGTGTATTAGTTCAATCTTCCTATCTTTTTCACAAAGGAAACACTTAGATTTATTTTTTAAACTTCATCAA
This sequence comes from Picea mariana, assembly GCA_032191745.1. NCBI lineage: Eukaryota > Viridiplantae > Streptophyta > Pinopsida > Pinales > Pinaceae > Picea > Picea mariana. The sequence goes on from JASDQU010750407.1 coordinate 5,422, forward strand.
AACTTCCTTTTTCATAATGTGTCGAACATAAACAAACCTTTTCATGTAGCGAACATGACCCAATTTTGCAATCTCGCGAACAAAACCGAACATTACAACATGAAAAATATAGTAATGTTGCAATATCTTTAGCATAGTAACATCACACAACATGAAAAACATAGCAACATTACAATGTCTCACACATAGTAATGCCGCATAACGTGGAAAACATAGTAATGCTTCAATATCTTGAACATAGTAACATCACACAATGAGGAACATAGTAACATTTCAATCTAACGAACATATAAAGATTGCAACCTGCTGAATATAGTAACGTAGCGATATGATGAATATAAAGAGACGTCGTAATAATGATAGTAACGTCACAATGTGACAAACATTTCCTGACGTCGCAATGTGAAGAACATTTTCCAGTCGTCACAATGTGACAAACATATCCCGATGTCACAATGTGACAAACATATCCCGATGTCGCAATGTGAAAAACATATCCTTGTCATTGAAATGAGAAAAGCACATCCCGACAACAAACATTTCCCTCTCATCGTAATGTGACAAACATATCTCAACATGGCAATGTGACAAACACATTTCGACATCAAAATATGACAAACATATCCCTTCCGTCGCAATATAAAAAACATTTCCTCAATTATAATGTGATGTACATATCCCGACGCCACAATGTCACAAATATTTCTAAATGTCAGAATGTGACGAATATAGTAACGTTGCAATCTAACATACATAATAACATCCCAATGTGACAAACATATATCAATGTCACAATGTGATGAACATAGCCATTTCGTCGCAATGTGACAAACATAGCCCTTTTGTCTCAAACATTGTAACATCACAATGTGACGAACATCTGCAGGCATCGCAATGTAATGAAAATAGCCCCGTTGTCGCAATGTGATGAACATATATGGAAATCTCAATGTGACAAACATAACCCTATCATCACAATGTGACAAACATATCCTCGCTTTACAATGTGATGCACATGTATCCTAATGTCGTATTGTGACAAACATTTGTAAATGTTGTAATGGGACACACACAAGCCATGGTCACAATGTCATGTACACAACCCAATGTGGGAATGTGACAAACATAGACCAACATTGGAATGAGACGAATATTTCTCGATGTCACAATGTGACTATCATGACCCATTGTCGGACTCTGACAAACCTATTCCAAGGCCATAATGTGACAAACAAAAAACCCTCATCATAATTTGATGACCATAACCTTACTATGTGATGTGATGAAAAAAATCTTACGTCACAATGTGACAAACAAAACTTGACATGACAATGTGACAACTAAAACATGATCAACATTGCAATGCAGTAGTGCGAAACTAAAATATAGTTAAAAATAATCAACATTTCCTGCCATGATATGATCCACATGGTCAATGAAGGTAAACCATGGGCATGGTCAACCATAAAAAATATCGATCAACCATAGTCAACCATGGTCATGGTCAATGACTGTCAACCATGGTGAAGGACAACCACGATCAACAACAGTCAAGCTTTCCTTTCAAAAGTCAACCAAGGTCGACGAAAGTTAACCATGGTCATGGTCAGCCATGGTCATTTCCAATTAATGTGTTAATGTATTAATACTTTAATAACATATTACAAGTGTTGCAATGTGATGCAAAAAGCCCTGTGGTTGCAATGTGACGAACATAGCCTTGTCTTAGCAATGTGACAATTATATCCTCTCTTTGCAATGTGACACACATATCCTAACGTCGCATTGTCACAGACATTTCCAAATGTTTCAATGGGACGAACAAAATCCATGGTCGCAAAGTGATCTACACAACCCAATGTGGGAATGTGACAAACATAGACCAACATTTCAATGAGACAAACATTTATCGATGTCACAATGTGATGAAAATAACCCACTGTTGGACTATGATAAACCTATTCCAATTCCATAATGTGACCAACAAAAACCGTTCTTCATAATTTGATGACCATAACCTTAAAATGTGATGTTATGAACAAAATATTATGTCACAATGTGACAAAGAAAACCTAATGTCCTAATGTGACAACCAAAACATGATGAACATTTCAATATAGTAGTGACATAATAAACTATGGTTAAACATAATCAACATGGCCCACCATAATGAGATCCACATGGTCAAGGAAGGTCAACCATGGGCATACTCAATCATAAATAAATATCGATCAACCATGGTCATGGTCAACCAAAGTCAACCAAGGTCAATCAAAGTTAACCATGGTCATTATCAACCATATTCGTTGTCAATTATTTTATTATTGTATTAATACTTCAATAATGTATTATTACTTTCACAATGTATTAATTAATTAAAACATTACATTATTAATGTATCAATTAATTAATACGTTGCATTATAGATTAATGTAAATTAATACTTTAACTTATAAGTTATATTTATGTATTAATGTATTATTCGACAAAACATGTATTCCAACAGAGGACGAACACCTTGAGTAACCACTCACACAACCATGTCAAATATCAACACACCGATCTTTTGAGGTTGTAAAACTCCTACAGGAAAACATCCACGGCCCCAATCAACGTGGCCACTTAGAGCAGTTTATTAATGCAAAAGAAAAATATTACAGAGAGATATTACAAGAGAGTTTCTCACAATCGATCATCAAAAAATGACGCTCCATGCTCTTTAAATAGAGATCATGAACTAATCGGGTGCTAAGCCATGGATCAATGGCCTTTAAGATTGAGGATAGTATGAACCGTTAGATCACTCTATGTGAGGAATATATCATGACCATTGGATTTCCTATCTTAAAATGCATACTAATGCATACTAAAGAAACAAACTAAGAAACACACTTTTACCTAATGACACATTACACCAAGTAGATCTTAACTAACTCCTAAGGGTCTAAATATCCTAACATCCCACCTTAATAACAACTTGGTATAGGATTGAAGGATTTACAATAGTGACAAAATAGGAGAAGGAAGGAGGATTTAGAGTGTTGAAATTACTAAGACAATTGAGAGGGGGGGTGAATCATTTGTTACTATTCTTAAGCAATTTATGAATATTCAAATAATTTTAATCTCTTTCAGGTGACCATCAATATTATACAAGATATGAACAACAAGAATACTGAACATTAGTCACACAGAAGATATACACAGAGACAATTTTTTCATGAGGAAACCAATAAAGGGAGAAATCCTCTTCTTCTTCGAATGATAGGTAGTCTTTTAATTTCTTTACATCATTTATCCTTGTGCACCAACTCAATGTGAGGCTACTACCTCTATTTTACAAGCTCCAACTTCTTGAGAGCACCAACTCTCTAGTTTCTCTAGCACCCACTAGAAGGAAGCAACAACTCCCTGTGTGTTCCAGCATCAAATGGATGGAAGAACCTACTTCCACTTATACAAGCACCAACTTGCATACAGAAAAATCTGTGTTTTCCCAAGCACCACCCTACCACCTTGTTTTTCTAGCCACAACTAGATGGAAGATACAACTTCTAATATTCAAGCACCAACTTGAATATCAGAGGACCGTAGTCCTCCCTAGAACCACCCAACCTCCATGATTATAAATAAATGAATGAATAACCACTAGTACAGATATATCAATGCTTACCACTACTCCTCTGTTCTGCAATTTTTCTTTGCTTCATAATCCTTCTGCTTTGTTTATCTTATGTTTATCATTTATGGGTTTGATCTCACACTGTGCATTCTAGGATTTTGTTTTCTCCCAATTTACTTCATTTTTTAGTCAGAACTGCTAACCTTACACAGTCATTGCATCTCACCTTTATACCTGCTATTCCATTCGGTTACCGCTCAAATCTCCTAGAGAAAAAACACTTCTACTACAAAATTGCCAACAGTCCAAGAACCATGATCGGTTATGCTAACTGAATCATAACTGAATAGTTAATAATGAAGATCAATAGTATCCCTTCGATCAAATTTCTAATTAACAAGCACCATTGGATTAAATCAGCAAGGTCTTGCATTTATCTCATATGCCCACTGGCTGTGACCATGGGCCTATTCAAGAGGCACTTTGGTTTCGCGTTTCACGATTTTTTTTGTGCGTAACATTGACTCTTCCAATTCTTGATCATGAAATGGAGCCTTGCAACTTGCAAGCTCCTTCCTTCACGTGCCCATGGCGATGAACAAGCTCTTATCCATAAAGAGATTTCACGATTCATGATTCGCGATTCGAGGATTCTTCCTTCAGTCTCCTTGACTCTTTGATTCACGGTACCTGAAATGGAGCTGAGCTACGCTAGATACTTACCCTTACATGACCACCAATGGTGACCACAGCCTATGCCAAAAGACATTTCGTATTTCGACATTTCAACATTCCTGTGATGAAGGGTCTCGACACTCCAAGTCATGATCCCCAAAATGGAGCTTAGAAAATGCTATCTCCTTCCCCTCACATGACCACTGGCAGTGAGCACAACCTATGCCAAAAGGCATTTCACATTTCAACATTTAGGCATTCCTGTGAGGAAGGGTCTCGACACTCGAAGTCGTGATCCTCGAAATTTCGAAATGGGGCTAGATCAATGGTCCACACTCTCCCTTTGATCAACGACTCATATTAAGTCGTGGTTTCGTATTTCACGATTTCAAAGGATAGAGCATCTTCTTTCCTTGACTTTCCAGTCAGTGAAATTCCAATCGCTCGCCATGTGTCCTATGCATCCAATGTTCCACAACATACCTTGATCCAAAGGTCTAGATCAATCCTCGATCTGATGACCTAGATCATTTATGGATTTCACATATCACGAGTTCCCACACCATGCTATGTTGACTCCTCAAATGTGCAAGTCAACAAAGTTCTATTCGCTCACCATGTGTCCCTCTTGAAGATGGATGGTCCTCCTTCTTTCGGGATTTTGTAGGCAGGCTTCATCTTGCACGTAAAGATTGTTCTCCTTATTATGGGAACCAATGACAGATGGTTTTCGGGCTCAGATATGATTCCTAAGATCTATTATATTCTACTACACACTCCTCCTATCTGAATTTAGATCTGACAGTCATCGGCAATTCTGAATGGGATCCAACGATCACTGTTTCTCTTCACTGGTTATCTTGCCATTGCCATTGCATTATCATTGCGCTGTAAATCGTTTTGATATCGCCATCAATGAAAAACACGTTGCCTGCTGCCTTCTATCTGTAAATATGCTAACAATATCCCGCTTTGGCATTGATGACAACTTTGACCTTTAAGAACCTGAAGAAATGCACTCTGCACTCTCTACCTGGATTGCTACTTTATCTGTTGAACATCCAACCAACCATACCACTGTAGCATCCTTACCACACTTTTTCTCTTCCTTTGACATCAATGTCAAAGAAAAAACATGCTCCCCCTGAGATGTTGCAGTACATTTTGAAGGGATCATATACTCCCCCTGACAAGGTGAACAAATTAGACAAAAGAAGATATAACCCCCAACTTCTGATGAAGATATCCAAAAGGTGTTGCTGCTAATGGTTTAGTAAATATGCTAGCTATATATTTTGTGGAAGGAATATAATTCACTTGAAAAATTATGTTTGTAACCTGTTCTCTGCGAAAATGGTATTTTATTGGTATATTCTTGGACTTTGAATGAAGTACAGGATTCTTGGAGAGACTTATGGCAATGTTGTTATCACAGTGAAGTGGAATGGGATCAGTGTAAGTTACCTTCAAATATGAAAGAGTTTGTATCATCCATAAAAATTATGTGTAGTAAGTAGAAACAACAATGTACTCTGCCTCTGTAGTTGATAAGGAAATATATCCCTGCTTTTTACTAAGCCATGCTACTAATGAGTCACCGAGGAAGAATGCACCTCCACTGGTGTTCTTTCTTTCATCTACACAATTTGCCCAATCTGCATCTGAATAAGCAATTAACTGAAAATTCTGATTTCTGGGATACCACAGACAATAATTCATTGTTCCCTTCAAGTATTTGAATATCCTTGCTATAACTACTAAATGACCATTTTTAGGAGAAGACTGATAATGACCTACCATTCCAACAACTTGCATTATATCAGGACGAGACGTTGTGATGTACAAAAGACTGCCTATCATTGAGCGTTATGTCCTTTGATCAATATCAGTTGAAATATCATCTTTACTGAGCTTGAAACCAACCACCATAGGTGTACTAATAGAATAAGAATCCTCCATCTGAAATTTCCTCAACATCTCTTTCAAATATTTTTCTTGAGAGATAAATATTCCTACAGAACTCTGATTTGCTTGTAAACCAAGAAAGTATGAAAGTTCTCCTATCATGGACATCTCAAACTCTGTTTTCATAGAGTTAGAAAACCACTAGAAATAGGACTCATTAGTACAACCAAAAATAATATTATCTACATAAACCAAAACAACTAGTAAATTATCACCTTCAGACTTAATGTAGATATTGTTGTCAACAATACCTTTCTTGAACCCTTTGTCTTGTAAAAATTTGTCAAGTATATAATACCAAGCTTGTGGTGCTTGTTTCATTCCATATAAATCCTTCTTCAGTTTGCAAACATAATCAGGACTATTTGTAAATGAGAATCCTTCAATTTGCTCCATATATACTTCTTCCTCTAGATCTCCATTAAGAAATGTTGACTTAACATCCATCTGATACACTTTAAAGTTCTTATGACATGAATATGCAAGAAACATATGGCTTTATTTCTAACAACTTCTCCTTTTTCAATCATTTTATTCTCGAACACCCATTTGGAACCTATTACATTCTTATATTCGGGTCTAGGAACAAGCTCCCAAGTATTGTTCTTCTCAATCTGATCAAGCTCTTCATTCATACCTCTAACCCAATCATCATGGTTGTTGGCTTTATCAAAATATTTAGTTTCAATCATAGATAGAAAAGAAATGTGAGATTGTTCTAAGTCTTTAACCAGTTTCGTTCTTGTCTAAACTCTTTTATTTATATCTCCACTTATCTGATTTTCAGGATGATTCTTTTTAACAATTCTAAGAGGTGGTTTTGTTTCTTTCTACTGATTTGTGTCAGCTTGAGTATTTGTATCTTAATCTAATTCAGATTCTTCACTTTCTTATCCTTGAACTTGTTCATCTTGATCTTCAACTATATCTTATGTCCTTGGTTCAACACTTCTTACGTTTATGATTGGGACTTCTTCATCAACTTTTATGTCGCTACAGTCAACCAATTTATGAAGCCTCTTATTGTAGCATTTGTACCCTTTGCTATTTGTAGCATAACCTAAGAAGATACATTCATCATTCCTATCATCATATTTCCCAATATTTTCATCATTATTCTTGATATAACATTTGCTGCCAAAGACATTAAAATTCTTGATTAAAGCAGGTATTCCAAACCATAGTTCATAAGGAATCCTATCACTATGTGGCCTAAGATGAGCTTTGTTAAGGATATGAACAATTGTATGGATTTCTTCCACCCAATATGTCTGAGCAATATTCCTTTCATTCATCATTGATCTTGCCATCTACTGAACTAATCTATTCTACCTCTCAACTACTCCATTTTGTTGTGGAGTTCTTGGAATAATGTATTCTCGTTTGATTCCATGTTTATCACAGAAATTTTTGAAGTTCCATGAACTAAACTCTCCTCCTCTATCAGACCTTACTGCCTTCAATATTTTTCCTCTTCTATTCTCAGTCAGAGCCTTAAACACTTTGAAATTTTCAAATGATTCAGATTTTTCCTTCAAAAAGGAAACCCACGTTAGTCTAGAATAATCATCAATAATCAAAATAAAATAGTTTTCTTTTCCTGTACCTTTTTTTCTTGATGGTCCACATAAATCCATATGTACTAATTGGAGAGGTTTTTCTGTTGAAGGAAAGTTTTTAGATTTGAAATGAGTGCGAGTAAGCTTTCCTATTTGGCAAGGTTTACAAATAGAGTCATATGGCTTTCATATCTTCAGAAGATATTTTACTACCCCGTTGTTTCTAAGATTGATTATATGATCAAAATTTGGGTGTCCAAGTCTCCTATGCTATAGCCAACTTTCATCATATTTTCTTAAGTGGCATTCTTATTTTTCTTCTTTTAACACATAGACATTATTTTCTGTTCTTATCCCTTTTGCAACCAGTTGTCCTAAATTCAAAGAGTTTATTTTACAATATTTAGAAGTAAAAAAAAATTCACATCCTTTGTCACAAACTTGACTGACACTTAGTATATTATGTTTCAGACCATCTACAAACAACACATCTTGAGCTTTTATTTTTCCATTACTCAGGCTTACCATTCCTTTACCTTTTATTTTTTCTGGTGCATCGTTTCCAAAGGTTACATTCCCCGATTTCTTTTCACTTAGAGTTAGAAACTTACTTTTCTCTCCAGTCATATGTTTGGAACATCCAGTGTCAATATACTAGGGATTTTTTTGTCTTTGGGATGATAACACTAATCCACACTGGTCATCTTCTTTCTTCTTCCAAACCTTGAAATTTTCAGCAACAATATTCATATATGGCTTATAGTTCCTTAAGCGACAGTCTGCAACTTTATGTCCATAATTATGGTAGTTGTAACATTCTGGTTCACTGAATAACAGATCATAATGATTTCTATGCTCATAATTGTTGTTATGTTTCACTTGCGCCCTTCTCCTTGTCATCACATGATTTATAACTTTTGATTGTTTGTTTCTTGTTTGTCTCAATCTTTGTGGTGGATGATAATTATTCCTTGAAAAACTTGATTGCTCATATCTAAATCTTAAAGAAGAATTTATAGCTTTGTGACCAAAGTTAGAAGAGAAAAAACAATATCCATAGAAAAATCCTTTGTCCCTGGTAAAAGATTGTCTTCTTTGAGTGGGTCGATTTCTTCCATGCTGATAGTTTCTCTGATCTACAGATTTGGTTCTGGTACTTTTTCTTTCATTCCTTCTTGGTGGCTGATTTTCTTTCTTTGTTTATGAAGAGTGGTTGTTGTCAATGATTGCAGATTTGACAAACTTGATGGATTATGTATTACTTGGATGATCACTACTTGATCCTTCTTCATAGCCCAAGCCAACTTTCAACTTTGGATTCCTTTTCTGAATTAGAATGGAAGTTAATTCTTCTGAGGCTTTAATACTTGGCAGATTTTGGTGATACAATACCTTAAAATTCTCCATTTATTTTCTGGTTTTTACTATCTCCTCTTCTAAGGCTTCACACCTTGCTTTCTTCTCTGATAATTGTTGTTTCAGAATGTCTTCTATTTTCTTTGCCTCTTCTAATTCCACTTTTAGTAGAGCAAAGTCTTCATCGGGGTTTTTATCATTCATTTTAAACTACATAAACAACTGTTTTTGTTTTCTCTTCTTACATCTGAGTCTGTAAATTTCTTCCAAAGCATTGATTAATTCACCTTCCATATCCAACATAGCTTCTTCATCATTCATTTCACCTCCTGAATGTTCATCACCAAGATCTCCCATAGCCATAAGAATAAAATCATTCACTTTGTCTTCATATGATGAATAATTATCTATGTCTTCTGAGGAGTTGTCATTGTTTCCACACAAACTTTTCTTTCTACTATATTTCTTAAATTTGTATTTCATTTCATCATCAGAGTTTTGATCCTTTTTCTAGTGAGGACACTTAGATTCAAAATGACCTATCTTACCACAGTTAAAACATTTGAAAGGGATATTGACTTGATATTTTCTCGATCCTTTATTTAACCTTCTCACAAATTTTGCCTCAATATCATCTAATTCTGAATCAATATTCTTGTTTGCCTTAAAATATGCTTCTCTAGTAATGGATTTATCTTTGCTAATTCTCATTTCATATGCAAGTAGAGTTCCTAGGAGTTGATAAATGGTCAGATTTTTAAGATCATTTAGTTCTTCTATTGTAGATACTTTTGGATTAAATTTATCAAGTAGAGATCTTCAAATCCTCTGAACTAAAAATGATTCTTCAATTTTCTTGCCAAGACCCTTCATGGAATTCACAAGCTCTTCAACTCTTTAAAAGTACTTGTCGACTTTTTCATATTCATTCATCTTTAGTTGTTCAAACTTCAATCTATATGTTTGAAGTTTGGCATCTTTTACTTTCTCATTTCTTTCATAACTGTTAATAAGTTTATACCACATTTCTTTGGCATCTTGAAGATGCATCACCTTTACAAATGCAGCTTCTAGAAGTCCATTCAGGATAGAATTCATTCCCTTAGAATTAAAGCTAAATTCTAACTTATCATCCTTGGAAGCTATCACAACAGGCTTTATGTATCTGGTCTCTATTACATCCCAAACATCAACACCTAAGTCCATTAGGCATGTTCTCATTCTAACCTTCCAAAATGCAAAATTTGTTCCATCAAACAGAGGAGGATTACTGGTTGAAGTCCCTTCATGAATTGTCATGTTTAAGCTTACAGATATACCTCTAAATAAAAGGAACTCACTCTGATACCAATTGTTGAAATTACTAAGACAACTGAGAGAGGGGGTGAATCAATTGTTACTGTGCTCAAACAATTTACGACTATTCAAATAATTTTAATCTCTTTCAAGTGACCATCAATATTATACAAGATATGAACAACAAGAATAATGAACATCAGTCACACATAAGATATACACAGAGACATATTTTTCACGAGGAATCCCATAAAGGGAGAAAACCTCTTCTTCTTCGAATGATAGGTAGTCTTTTAAGTTATGTACATCATCTATCCTTGAGCACCAACTCAATGTGAGGTTACTACCTTTGTTTTACAAGCTCCAACTTGTTGAGAGCACCAACTCTCTGGCTTCTCTAGAACCCACTAGAAGGAAACACCAAATCCATGTGTGTTCCAACACCGACTGGATGGAAGCACCTACTTCCACTTATACAAGCACCAACTTGCATACAAAAAACTCTATGTTTTCTCGAGCACCACCCTGCCACCCTGTTTGTCTAGCCACAACAAGATGGAAGATACAACTTCCAATATTCAAGCACCAACTTGAATATCAGAGGACCACATTCCTCCCTAGCACCACCCAACCTTACTGATTATAAATAAATGAATGAATAAACACCAATATAGATATATCAATGCTTACCACTACTCCTCTGTTCTGCAATTCTTCTCTGCTTCATAATCCTTCTGCTCTGTTTATCTTCTGCTTATCATTTATGGGTTTGATATCAGACTATGAAAACTGTGATTTTCTTTTCTCTCAGATTACTTCATTTTTCAATCAGAAATGCTAACCTTACACAGTCATTGAATCTTACCTTTATACCTGCTATTCCATTCAGTTACTGCTCAAATCTCCTAGAGAAAAAATGCTTCAACTACAGAATTGCCAACAATCCAAGAACCATGATTTGGTTCTACTAACTAAATAATAATTGAATAGTTAATCATGAAGATCAACAGTATCCCCTTGATCAAATTTCCAATTAACAAGCACCATTGGATTAAATCCACAAGGTCTTGCGTTTATCCCATATGCCCACTAGCTGTGCCCATGGGCCTAATCAAGAGGCACTTTGGTTTCACGTTTCATGAATTTTGTTGTGAGTCACATTGACTCTTCCAATTATCGATCACAAAATGGAGCCTTGCAACTTGCAAGATCCTTCCTTCATGTGCCAATGGCGATGGCCAAGAGCTTATCCATAAAGGGCTTTCGCGATTCTCGATTCAGGGATTCTTCCTTGAGTCTCCTTGACTCTTTGACTCTAGGCACCCGAAATGGAGCCTAGCTATGCTAGATCCTTCCCCTCACATGACCACCAGCGGTGACCACAACCTATGCCAAAAGGAATTTCGTATTTCGACATTTCGACATTCTTGTGATGAAGGATATCGACACTCCAAGTCGCGATCCCCGAAATGGAGCTTAGCAAATGCTAGCTCCTTCCCCTCACATGACCATTGATGATGATCACACCCTATGCCAAAAGGCATTTCACATTTTGGCATTTCGACATTCTTGTGATGAAGGGTCTCGACACTCCAAGTTGCAATCCCCAAAATTTTGAAATGGGGCCAGATCAACGGTCCACACTCTCCCTTTGATCAATGACTCAGATTAAGTCACAGTTTCACATTTCACAATTTCAGAGGATAGAGCACCTCCTTTCATTGAATTTCCAGTCAGTGAAATTCCAATCACTCCCCATGTGTCCTCTTCATCCAACGTTCCACACTACTACATATGGGCGGATTATTCCACAACAATTTTCCACTCTTCCACTAGTTTCATATTTTTTTTAAACAGGGCATGATTTTCGTGGATATTGCAACGAAAGTTCGTCGCAATATCAATGAAAACATTAATTTAACCTAGTCGGGATTTTCGTCACTATAGCGACGAACTTTTGTGGCAATAGCGATGAAAATTTTTCCTATCTCATTGGTCTGTGTTAACGACTAGTTGATTATTTTATCTATATATACGTGACTTTAAGAGACTTTGCGACATAATTGCTATAGTTGCGACACTGTTCTTGGCTTTTGTTTGAGTTGTTTATTTTTTCTGTCACCCACCGGTTGAACAAATCCAATTCTCGATTTACATAGCTCGGATTTTGAACTTGCAAGGTTAGTATGTTATTTTTTAATGATGTACTCATTTAGCTTGTAATTTTTTTTTCAAATGTCCAAATTGAATTTAGCTTATTTTTTCCTTGATAATATATTTATATAATATATGTAGTACCATATATCATGTCTTTGGTTTTTGGATATGGTTAGTATATTCTATGGAAAAGGGTACATGGATTCCATAATATTTTAGGTTTATGGAATCCACATACCCTTTTCCCTTCAATTGTAGCTATAATCTCTCTCTCTTTTCATTGATAAAGATATGGAATTGCTCTTGAAACTCAACCCTAATCGATGAAATGATAGTAGCAGGGACTAATAAGATACATAAACACTAACCCTAAACTTATGTTAGGTGTATATGTCGTTATTATATAAAGAAAACATTTGTACACATATGACCTTATTATAAATATGCTATCTATGTCATCATGATGTTGATCCTCTACACATATGATCAACTTATTATAAAGATGTTGACCTTATTATAAAGATGTAGTTCACTATAAATAAACATATCATAATCGAAAGGAGTAGCCAAAATATAAAAAATTGACAACTTAATGTTTGGTAATGTGTAGGTAAGATAATTACTTGTTAGGACAAGGATTTGTCACAATGAATGAAAATGATAGGAAGCTTGCTTGGTTGAGAGCGGCATTAGAGGCAAGGGGTGATGGAAAATGTTATTTATGTTGTTATGATTGCAGAGGCTTACAAAATAGGATACTTTTAATAACAACAGCCCAAAAACATTGTACGGAGAAGGGGCACGTCCAAGGGGGTTATGAATATCGTCCCTTCGTAAGAGGATTCAATGTTTAATGTATTCTCTGTAATAATCAGCATGTCATGAATTTTAGTAATATTTCTTATCGGGATTTTTATATTTTCTATACACACTAACTTTTCTATGTTGTTTTTAAATATATAGATGATTCCCCCAAAGTGTCGACCTCTAGAGAGTTATTTGCCAAGTACCAGCAAAAATACTAATTTACATGGAGATGAACTTTGAGATCAGAATATTGAAGTTGTTGATAAAGTTATTAATGATGATATGGATGGAGATAACATTAGTGATTCAAATCAGGAGGATGAGATACATATATTGATCCAAGAAACATTTGCTCCAATGGATGAGGATAACCAGGATGATAGTCATGATGTTGATCCTCTACTCGAGAAGTCACATCAACCTCTTTATGAAGGCTCAACAATAAATATTTTATCTGCTATATTGTTGTTGGTGAACCTGAAGGTTTTGAATGGTTTATCAAAAACATGTCTCACACAGATACTAAGGTATTTAAGTTGTTAATTTTTTATGCTTGCATGTTCACAAATACTTAAAAGGTTCAATTTTTTCCTATATTGCTATTATTTTCTAATTTGTAAATTAGTATATTAGATGATATATTGATGATCAATATTGTTTACATTGACTTATTGCTTAGAATTTTGTAGATTGTTAGGTGATGTTTTATTACCGACATCAAATATTTTGCCACGCACATATCTAGAAATATCCGTGATTATGAAAGAAATTGGAATGGACTATCAGGCTATTGATGCATGTCCTAATGATCATATCATATATTATGGACAATATACATTAGAAAATGAATGCCCACAATGTCAAATAAATAGATATCGAACTGATAAAGTGTCAAAGAAGGTGTCTCGCAAAGTTCTTCATTATATTCTGATAATTCCACATTTTCAGCGGTTGTTCAGGTGCCAAAGTATAGCACAGTTTATGGATTTCCATGAAAAGAACAAAAGTCGAGACGATGTTCTTCGAATGCCTGCAGATGGTTCTGCATTGAACTACATCAAAGAAAAGTGGCCTATTTTTAAAGAAGAACCTAATAATGTTAGACTTCCGTTGGCAGTTGATGGTGTCAATCCATTTGGAGAGCTTCTTTCTACATACTCAGTGTGGCCTGTTTTTGTTATAAACAATAAACTTCCTCCTTGGATGTCGATCAAGAGAGAGCACACAATGTTGGCAATGATTGTTCCAGGTATTTAATAATATTTTATTTTCTTTAAAGCATGACAAAATATTTCATTTCTTTGTTTCATGCATGGTAATTATTTCTTTTATATATCACGACATCTATATAAGTATAATTAATCATGCATAAGGTTGAACCAATCAGGTAGGTACCATGTTAAATATATGAACGTATATATTGAGCCTCTCATCGATGAGTTGTTGAATTTATGGGTTGGCGTCACTATGTATGACATCTCTAGACCAATAGGGCAAAGACAATTTCAATTCCATGGAATACTATCATGGACAATTCATGATGCTCCCGGGTTAACATGTTTTTTTGGTATATTGTTACTTTATTTTTGTGATTTAATATTATATATATATTTTGAAAAAATCATGCATTATTTTTAATTGTAACTCTAATTTGACGTTACATTTATGCATATATCTTGTAGGTCTTCAAACAAAGGGTAAATTTGCATGCCCAGTTTGTGGTCCTAAGATAAAAACTCACCATTCAAGGAGTTTAGCAAAGGAAGTGTTTGATGAGTATAGGCACTTTCTTCCTAAGAACCATAGTTATCAAACTACAGATAAAACAAAGTTCAATGGTAAATAAGAAAATGGAAAAAAACCATGAAGAATGACACCTCGCCTATGGAAGTTGGAATATATTAAAAATCATCAAGGTACGCAAATTTTTTATGTATGACCTATTATATAAATCTTTGGTTAATTTCATTAGTATTAATTTCATTTTCTCCCATTAATTAGTGTTAATTTCAATTTGTTGATGTTTCATGAATGTTCTTAAGGCATGAATGGGCTTCCATGAGGAATGAAAAGTTACATGATGCAATTCAGTAGATTTCCATACTACGAGCACCTACAAATAGTTCATTTGTTTTATACAATGCATATCGGGAAGAACATAACAGAATTGTTATGGCGAATATTAAATGGAAGTTCTGACAAAGAGAGAATTGGAAAGATTTGTTGTGACATACGAGAAGCTAATCATGCCTTGCAAAGTGTTATTATTAATTCTAATGGCGATGGTCGTGAAAAAATACTAGTCTTCCTTAGTTATTGACGGAGCAACAAAGCAATATTGTAAAAGAGGTCATTCGAAAAATTAGTTAAAAAGGTGATTTTGGCAGGGTTCAAACACATGACTAGCATACATTCATTAAGGTAATTAGTATGTTATAATATATTTTCTTATTGGTACACATTTTTTGGAAACAAAAAATAATTATTTGTTTTTTGTTACAGTATGTTCTACCTTTATCTCTCCTAGATGACTTTGACAAAAACATAAAACAAATTAATTATGTACTTGGAAAATACATGAGGTAAGTATTGTTTTATAAGGAAAATGTACTTCTTATGTGATTTGTATTGGAACTTATTGACATATTATCTTTTATCTACAAATTTATGTATGCCTTGATATTTTTTTATTGCATTGACATTTGTAGGTGGCTATCATCAAAAGAAATCCAT
>JASDQU010750408.1:1432-15068 GCA_032191745.1 Picea mariana
AGTAGAGCAAGCAGAGAATAGTTCTTGAAGAACAACCATGTACAGGCATTTGAATTAATAGAAGGAAGCTTTGATTTAAGCTCAGGGTTTGTGTTGTTTTCTCTGTGTATTGAGGTTATGCTCATGACTGTTTGCTTTCTTGTTATGCACTTGCTTTGTATATGTTGTGCATGTGATTTCATGTTTCAAACTGAAGTCTGAAAGGGAGAGAGAGTGAGGTTCAATTGTTTCTCTATCTGAGCCAGGAGATTCCTGCAAGGTGTGCAGTTGAATTCATCCGCAAGGAGGGCGTTGATGAAGGCTCATTAGTCTAACTCTTGTTCTCATTCACCCAGGAGCAGAAGTGGGTTGTTGAAGCCGTGCAAGGAGTGCGCAGGCTAAAGAAGAAGTCTTAGTTGTTAATCTGAGCAAAAGGAGATTGAAGACTGTTGCTGCAGGAAGTGCACAGAGTCGAAGGGATTCAACACTTGGGAGTTTTTGAATGATTGCCGCAAGGAGTGCGCGCAAGTTCCTCTGAAGAATCAGAGTGGAAAAGATTAGGGGAATAGACCTTTGAACTCACTGAAGGCTAAGTGTAGGGAAGTTGCCGGTGGAAGTCGGAGGAAAGCGTCGCAGGTTGGCGACCGAGCAAACGAGTCTCGGGGAGAGACACTTGTTTATTTTGCAGAATCCTCAAGGGGAGAACGGACGGACAAAATATTTGGAAAAGATTTCATGAGGTTTCGAGAGCTGTTGGATCACCCAGAAGTTCAAGGAAGTTACAGCGTAGGCATGGAGAGGATTTAAAAGCTCAGGAGGGGCAGCGCCATTGATCCAAGTCGGTTAGATCCGTTGGATTGTTCATGAGATCGCCTATCGGGACCTCGTGAGGAAAGTGTCCTAATTTTGGTAAGGAGAGTCATGAGATTGCGAGGAGCGAGATTTCAAATACTCCGAGGATAGTGTGAATCCACAGGAGTTGGCAAGTGGACATGTGGCACCTCGGATCTTGGGAACTCGTAAGTGGAAGAGTTGAGAAATTGGCGTTAAATGTCACGAGGTGTGAGGACATGAAAGGGTGAGAAGGCTGTGAGCCGTCCATTTGGAGAGGACATGTGTCAGAGATCCAGAGATATCGCGAACTCGGGAGCTCATAGGGTGAACGCCCAAGTGTTTGGTGTTCAAAGTCGCGAGGCATGAGTACGCGAAGCGGCGAAGTGGTGAGAGGATCAGGAGCATCCATCTAAATGGGACAGGTGGCGGATATCTAAGGATCTCACGAACTCGGGAGCTTGCAGGGTGAGAGCCCAAGCCTTGGGTATTCAAGGTCATGAGGACGCAAGGAACGAGGAGGCTGATAGCTGTTGGATCCGAATCGTGGGAGGACCGTTGGATCCGCACGTGGGATCATGCATCGAGACCTCGCGAGAAAAGACTCGAGAACTTGGCCATGGAACTCGTGAAGTCACAAGGGAGCGAGATCACGATAGCGCGGAAGTCCCGATAGAAGTGACAGGTGTGGACGGGTCAAGTCACACATGCGCATCGGAGTTTCGGCACCTCAGATATCGGAGGTTGGAGAACCAAAAGTTTGGTATCGCGAGTAGCGAGGTCGCTAGTAGCGAAATCCCTCAGGGAAAATTCAGCGAGTTGACTGACATCTCGGATCTCGGGTATCCGAGGGTGTAGCGCTCGACTATTGGACTCGCGAAGTCATGAGTTCCGATCCTCCGAGGAGTTAAGGAAGGGGATCGCGAGACAAGAGAATCTGTGGGTAGGAAAATCCCCGATAAGGAATTAGGAGAACCTTTGAGTTCTTCGAGCCGAGAATAGAGGCAGGTCCTGGTGGGAGTGGACGTGCCCTGGGTGGCGCGTTTGCGTCGGTGATGGAAATTACGATGATGATGACACCCCAAAAAAAATCATGATAGTGATGATGATGAGGAGGAGGTTGACAATGTTGATTATGATGTTGAAAATCATGATGATGACAATGATGATTAACCCATATAAATACATATTTCAAAGAGAATAAATCATATAAAAGATATAACCACATAACTCATACATTTCATCATTTCTACAATATCATTGATCATTTTCTTCTTCATCATACGAGTCTACATCTCAATCATTTGGTTCAGAATTGACATTGAAAGGATTGGCCATATCAACATCATCATCAAAGTCATTTTCGATAATATCATCTTCAATATCATCATCGAGAACATTGTCATCTACATTTGGCTCAAATTATTTGATTTCTTCATCTGATGGTACATCTACCTCATGCTCATATGCATCTTCTTATTCTTGAATATCATCTTTTTCTAGTACATTAAACTTTCCAGGCCTTCCTCTTGGATCCTATCTGACAACATATGAACAACCTACTTTACCTAAAACCTCTGAATAAAGGACTAGCTCACATTTTCTTGGAATAACATAAGTTTATGTACCCGAATCAAATATCCTTGTATTAACCATGGTAAATCCATTAGCACGCTCAATAATAGTTCTATATGGATACATTCATTCATCTGTAACCTGTACCGTTTGACTTTGAGCAAAACTAAATTGAAGGATTTAAAGTTACACTCGATTATATCATCCAAATATCCATAGTATCTATTTTTTAATATTGTTGGATGTTTGCCACTTCATGAGGAAACATTAGTGACTTGAAAGACTGTAGTTGTCCCATAATAATAGGTTTTCTTCTTGTCATCCAATTTTTTGATGCGAAATTTATGACCATTTCACCACATACCATTATGGTGTGTCAACTTTAATATGCTTGACATGAAAAAATGAATTGTCAATTAATAAACATATTTAGACTTAGAAAAAATTTACAAACGAACACACCACATAGATTAATATATTGGAAAAAAACTAAAATATGATGTGGGTGAATAATTGTTCTAGCAAGATTTGCCTCACCCTATGCATTCTTGCACAAAGGGCCTTATTCCATTTTCCTATGTAGAATTATCTTCCTGTTGATAAAATCCAAATACAAAAATTAATATTTTTCCACATATATGCATCTTGCACACTATACAACAAGCGTATATGCAGGCTGCTCCACTATAGCCCATGTACATTGGGATTTTTGCCAAAAAAATAAAATTAAATGTCGGGTTTCCATGTCATGACAGGAGATCTCTGATCCTTGGCCTTCAATATACTAGAAACATTCTGACTCATCCCTTCAGTTCCATTTTGAAGACTATAAATGGGCCAATTCCGAGCTATGGAAAAAGGAGAAGAATTCAACTTTGAGAGCAACTTGCTCTAGAGAAATTATTACTTCATATTGAGTTTGCATACCTTTTCCCTTTAAGTCTGAACACAATGTTCATCCCCCAAGTTCTTCCCTTATTGATGGAGAACCCCATTGTCTCCCTTCTATGAGATTGCCTTTGGTGAAGGATTGATTTGGTGGAGGCCTAGCTGGAAGGAACTTAGTTTCTCGGTTCCGAACTGCACCGACATGAAAGTCTGTAATATTTTCACTTCTGTGGATTATTTATTAATAGAAATAATCCTTTCTCGTCCAATTGATATCTTGCAAATTTATGAGTTATTATCCATGGGCATATTTTTTATGTTATTAATGGATTATGTTATCTAATGTGCTAACCTTTTACATTATCACTATATTCTTGCTTTGCTTTTTTTTTTAGAACTAGTTGCAGGTATATAGCTTTGGGTTCAAGTTCTCAATCGTGGACTTCATCAAACATCTGGATGAGGTAGGCCTCTTTTTTATCTCTCTTGTATATTGGTTTATATAGAATATGTTGGGATAGAGTTGATTTCTGTAGTCATTTTTTTCTGTTGTGGTTTACCCTAGCCATAGAGAGATTTTCCTTGTAACAAAATTGGTGACCATACTGGGGAGTCCTTCGATGCTTTGAAGAAATCCATGGTATTGACACCTCTACTAAAGTCTTCTGACTACAACAAAGATTACTTGATTTGTATTGTTGTGTCTGATGATATGATTGGTATGGTTCTAGTTTAGGAGGATGATGAGCTTAATGAGCATGTCGTATACTATCTTAGTCAGACTTTAGTTGGTCCTGAACTTAATTATTCTCACGTAGAAAAGATAGCTTTGGTTGTCGTCCATGCAGTCCAGTGTTTGCGTCATTGCATATTACTTTGCAAGACTATGGTGATTGTTGATGTCAATCCATTTCAATACATCCTTACCAACCATATCATAGGGGGAAATATAATAAATGGATTCTCATTTTACAAGAGTTTGATCTTGATTTCGCTTCCACGAAATCTAAGAAATTCCTAGTGTTTGCGGAGTTAATATCTAATTTTCCACAACTAGATGAGGATGTTATCCATGTTGATTTGTTTGTGGACAAGCACATTTTTCTTGTCTCGTCGTCCAACCCTTGGTATGGAGATATCATTCTCTATATTCAAACCTTGAATTTCCCTCAGCATCTCTCACGAGATGACTGACGACGTATAAGATACCAAGATAAGAAATATACTATCGTTGGTGACACTTTTTATCGTCGAGGAATAGAAAATATCTTGCATCATTTTCTAACTCACGGAGAGGCCGAGTCTGTCTGGAATGATT
Source organism: Picea mariana (assembly GCA_032191745.1). Lineage (NCBI taxonomy): Eukaryota > Viridiplantae > Streptophyta > Pinopsida > Pinales > Pinaceae > Picea > Picea mariana. The sequence continues at coordinate 6,024 of JASDQU010750408.1, forward strand.
GCCACAGTGGGGCCTATGGCGATCATCTATCCAGGCTTGCGACAACCCAAAATATTTTGCGAGACAGTTTATTTCTGGCCTACTATATTTAAAGATTGTATTGAAGTGGCTAAGAAGTGTCACCCCTACCAGGTGTTCACTCAAAAAATGCGCTGGCATCCCGCCCCTCTTCACCCAGTCATTATCGTCAGTCCCTTCACCAAGTGGGGGGTGGACTTTGTATATTGCAACCCAACTTTGGTTGTGGGGCATCAACACATTATTGTGATCGTCAACTACTTCACTAAGTGGTTCAATTCCATTCCTATGGTTAAATCCGATGGGAATATTGTCGCCTTCTTCGTATTCAATAATATTATCTCCTGGTTCAGTATATCGAGTGAGATTTTCACTAATCATGGTAGTCACTTTAAGAATGAAATGATGGAAGAACTAGAAGCTAAGATGGGGTTTAGACATGGTCATTATTCTCCTTATTACCCCCAAGAAAATGGACAAGTAGAGGTCTTCAACAAGTCTCTCAATACCATTTTGCAAAAAACTGCTAGTCAGAGTAAGTCTGACTGCCACATCATGCTATATCCCGCACTTTGGGCATACCAAACCTCAGTCAAGATTGCCACCGGATTTTTCCCTTTCCAGTAATTACACAGTGTGGAGTCAATTTTAACTATTGAATGTGAAATATCTTCTCTTAATTTGGCAGTCGTGCTCCTACCTGACACTTTCAATCTCGAGCGATGCCTTGTACACATAGAGAGTCTTGATGAGAAGCGTTGAGACTCCTCTACAGATATTGAGGCAAACAAAAGACGTGTCAAGGTCTAGTACGATAAGTCTGTCTTCCCTCAGTTTCACATTGAGGGTGAATTAGTTCTCTTGTATGATCATGCCAAAGAACCACTAGGGGAAGGAAAGTTTAAACCCATGTGGCACGGTTCTTATATCATGCAACGTGTTCTAGAAAAAGGAGCCTATGAGTTAGAACATTATGAAGGGAATAGGTTGGTCTAGCCCAGAAATGGGCTCTACTTGAAAAGATATTACGCTTTATCCATGGGCTCAGGTAGAACTCTCTGTATACTAATGTAATTTAGAGTATATCTCTTTGTCCTTTCTTTTTTCGGGTTGTTTATCGAGTTTTCACTTGGTTGATAGATGCCAATGAAGTCTTCGGTCTACCTAGTATTCAAATATGGAGGCAGTCACCATACAAAGAACTTGGCTTCCACCGCTTGGGTGGTTTACTGACACAAGGGTCTACTGGTGTCTTCAGGTGGCGTATGCCTAGGGCTATCCATGAACAAAGTGGCCAAATATAGCATCGTTATAGAAATTGTGTGCAATGTTATCTCACATGGTATTCATTCTTTAGAAGTTTGCCTAGATTCCCAGTTAGTAGTATGTCAGTTGAACGACAGTTACCGCGTGTGTGATCCTACTTTACTTCACCGATTCCTACAGGTACGTCTTTTAGAACGAAATTTTGATTTTATTGCATATTATCATATTCTTAGGATTTCTAATCATGTATCTGATGCTTATGCTAATTTCATTTTAGATTGGAATTTGTCACATAACTAAATAAATAAAAACCATCTCATCGATGTACACATTGTAAAATATAAGTAAAGATGAAAATCCCTTTTGATATATTTCAAAAATATGGTGTTTATAGTACAAAAATAGGGCTAATACCCTCAATACACATATATAGTCGGTAGTACAATATCCCACAACATCTATGCCTTTGGCACTAGATGTTTGTCATGGTGAAAAACTACGACGTTTGCGAGATGACGAAAGCGTCGCACCCATGCTCTGGGTACACCAACTACCTGTCGTTGCATGGCTTGAGGTAGATCCTCTACCTAAACCATGGGAATCCCGTGAGTCAAACACAATAGGTTTCCCTATACATTTTGTAGCACTCTCTCTACTTCTCCTCCCACCACATCGTCTCCCCGGTTCCTCCGTCAATGGCGAGGAAACCCTTTCAGCCATCGCAGACCCACGTCTACATTACAAAAGTGTCTAGTCAATACTTAAGCACCATCCAAAAAATATTTTTGTTCTATTATACAAAAATAAAAAAAAATAAAAAATGAAATATTTAAAAAACATTTGACATACCTATGTCACCCTAGGCGGATCCTGGTTGAAGTGGCATGTTTGAATCTCCTCAGAAGTCTATCCTTGCATAGGGATAGCCATCTAGGGAGATGACTTGTTGTTTCTACTAGTAGAAGAAATCCTCATTGTAGGGTGTCGACACCCTACCTCACCCCTATCACCTCATTACCTCAGTCCACTATGCCATGGATGGATCGCAAGGTCCTCTAAGAAGAATCTCGACTCTAGGTCCCAAACCTAGAACCTACTCGAAAAAGAAACTACATAGGATAGAGGTAAACCCAAAATTCCTCTTACCCCCCTATTTTCACTCTGTCAATTGGCTCTTCATATTTTCTAGTAGTGAGGTACACCAGTCATATACTATGGGTCTCATACACTGCACTGCATAGAACATGAGTGGCCTTGATGCCTGGTGAAACGAGGTCGAACCTGTGGTCATGGTCAAGACGAGAACAATAATATTCAGGCTGAGATTGTTTATTGCCTAGATAGGGAGTTGACTCCCCACCTTAAGAGTCCCTGCTACATAATGGGCGTCGATGTACTCCTCTATTTTCATTTCTCTCCATGTCCCTCTAGTTTTGAGGTTCAAAAAATCTCCCCAACATGATAGAATAGTCAAAAAGTAAATGTCCTCTACTTCAATTCTCAATGGTTTCCCATCAATATTGAGGCTTTCACTCTCAGGGTCCGAGTAACCCACAAGCATCTCAAGCAACCTCTCTTGGGCTCTCATTCTTTTGAGCACATAAAATTTGTATAAGCCACATCATTTTAAGGCCATTTCGTCCCCCATATCTTGATCTACAGCAGCATCAACCTCCTCGTGCTCTCTTTCTCTCCATTCAAGAACCATCCTATCAAGGACAAATAAAAAATTGAGTTAGAACCCTTTAAAATTTTTGTTTGCATGCATGTACATGGCCTACTCCAATTACAGTCACATGTAGGGCTTGATATACACTCCTCGTAGTTTACAAAGTACCGTATACCTCATCCTATAGGCAACTTGATTGAAGTCAACCCATGTACACTGAAAATCACATTTTGCACCCTCAAAAACTAAACATTTGGAACCTAATTCAAAAATTTAATCCACTGAAATTGAAAAGGAAGAGAACAAGAATTACCTGATCCAGATGGTTTGTGATTTCATTTCTTGATGCTCTCACAATCATTGTTTGAACCTCAGAGGTATTTTGGTCTAGTTTGCACTAGTTGGATAGAAAATCAAAATGGTATAGTAATCTTTTATTTTGTTACTATTTATAAATTATTTTTACCCACTTTCTATAGTTTTAATCCATTTCTTCACTTAATGGACTAATACAAAGGTGGATCGAGTTGGTTTTTGCAATTTTAACTTGGGATTCTTATAGATTTCAATGTTATGTTGATCGTTCGTCACCATGAGCAGGTATTTTCATTACCAAGAATATAGGATAGGTATCCACTCTGTTATGCATTTTTGCATTATCCTATAATTGTCACTCTTTATTCCCTAGGTACAAACCCATTTGTGGTGACAAAGAACCTTCCATCTGCTATAAAGTAGTGTCTTGATCAAGTGGTAGAGACGTAATGAACATGGGTGCCTTAGTTAGATCCCCTACTGCATTTGGTGCCCATGCAGAGATTTTTTCATAGGACTGGGAGTCCCTCATATCCCATGTTTGACTTTATGTTGAGCCTCATTTCTCATTCATAAACATGCATCATTATACCCCGAGGACTCCCAAATGAGTTTAATTTAAGCTCTTTTCCAAATTGTCTTTAAAAAGAGAAAAGATTGTCGAGTGATTTCTCTCTTTCACACTCATTAAATTGGACTTGAAAGGTCGTGATTCTTAGTTCATCTCTTTTCTGACTTGTTATCAAAAAGAAAAAATATCACCGAGTGAAATTGTCTCTTTCACACTCATAAATTGGATTTGAAAAGACGTCAATTTGGCACAAGTTTATCCTTTATTTACACCAAGTAGACTAAACAACATAAAAAGGGACATTTTTTGGCGTTAAGTTGTTATTGCATATCATGCCCTTGCTTGCAGAGTTGAGCCTATAATCGGTTCTCTCTTTGTGTTATAAATCATTTTCCCTAGCAGTTTTGCATCCTCAACCAAGAACAGATTTGTTTATATCCTTCACAATTTGACACCCTATACCTAGGAGGGAACATTCCCTCGAGTGTCCATCTCCTGCATTCATTTCCCTACATTGAGCATATGTACATTACACTGTTGGAACTATTTTTTCTTACTTATGACACTCGTTTCCTCCTCTATATCATATCATTCATTTGTCTATGAAAAAACAAAAAAAAACAGCCAGAAAGGGAGTATTATCTTATGTTGGAAGCAGTCATGTCGCCTTTGAACATAGCAAAAAGTTATTGAGTCCATTCATCATCATAATTTTTGGATTAGCATGACCTTAGGAACCTGAGCTCGTTATAGAGTCTTCTCTACCGACTGGTTACTCTTCAAGTCCCTATAGAAAATTTCATTGATTCCTCCTACATCTCATGGTTTCATCATTGGGTCTATGCTACCGGAGTCCTACATATGTCTCATGCTCTTTCTCAAAGAAAGTCTATCAACTTGTGTTGGCCACTCCTCAAAAATCTTGACTTTTAATCTCGGCCATACCCTCATTTTGTCTCAGAATCACATGATATTGTAGTCCTATCATGGACCTTGGCCCTACTTTCATCATTGGTAGGTAACCTTGAACCCAACAGTCGACATTTCATCATTGGTCATTGAATGGGTGGTTTCCCTTGTGTTCGACGACAAGACATCTATTCACACATTGGGATTTGTGTAGTGTCTTGGATTCCATTAGCCTTATTGGTGGTTTCCTCACCTTTGTTAGCAATTTTCATGATTGGCTGCTATTCAGATGGTCTTTTTCGTGTACCACTTGCACTTGGCACACACAAAAGACACACAGAGTCACTGGTTCATGAACATGTTCTTCATCTGATTTCTACCAAATCATGAAGCTCCTTCTTTGTACCTTGTGCTAACTGATGAGAGATGCCTTAATGCTATCCTTTCAGCAGGTCTCTTTACATCGACTTCAACTCATTTATTCTAGAAACGAGACCTAGAGTCTTATGAGTACCTTGAGGCCTACAGTCATTAGTGGCTGGCTCTCTCACCATTGACAATTAGGAATACATCAATGTCTCTTGATCGATGAATTCTTCAGGTGTTTGAAACTGATTCCTCCATTCACACTTGTAATAATTTACTCTGTGCTTTGATACCTACTTTCATTATCGGTAGGCTCTCTCACGTTTGTTAATGGTATACCTCAATGACCAGTAATCAAATGATGTCTCATTGTGTTTGACCTCAACTCATTTATTCACATGATGTAGACTTACACCCTTGGCAGATTGTGTAGAAGACTTGAAGACATCACTATGTGGCCGCATCTTTCCTTAATTGTTGCTTCCTTTTCATTGGACCAATACCTATATGACTTCAATGATCATGGGAGATCATATTGTACTCCATGGTATACAGATATCTTCAGATTGGTTTTGAGACTAGTTCTATTGGGTCTTTTTCATGACTATGAAAACTATTGACATGTAACCGCATTTGTATTTGCCTATTCATGGCCATAAACACTTGTTTGATATATATTTTCACATGGATCTGTAGTGTAATTTTATTGGAAGCCATGTATGCAAAGTCAGTGTAGAATGTAATGAACAACAAGTTCATCTAGCTGGTCCCCTACCACTCCACTTTTGGGTTATTTATATTGTATTTCGGCCATCACAGATACTCCTCTAACCTCACAAATTAAGGGGCATCTGTTATAGCAAGATTTTCCTCACCCTATGCAATCTTGCACAAAGGGCCTTATTCCATTTCCTTATGCAGAATTATCTTCCCTGTTGATAAAATCCAAAGACAAAAACTAATGCTTTTCCACAAATACACATCTTCCACACTATATGACAAGTGTATATGCAGGCTACTCCACTACAACCCGCGTACATCGAGATTTGTGCCAAAAAATGAAAATTAAATGTCGGGTTTCCATGTCACGATAGGCGATCTCTTATCCTTGGCCTTCCATATAATGGAAACATTCTGAATCATCCCTTCAATTTCATTTTGAAGGCTATAAATGGGCCAATTCCAAGCTATGGAAAAAGGAGAAGAATTCAAATTTGAGAGAAATTTTACTTTGGAGAAATTATTACTTCATATTGAGTATGCATCCCTTTGCCCTTTAAGTATGAACACAGTGTTCATCCCCCAAGCTCTTCCCTTATTGATGGAGAACCCCATTGTATCCCTTCTATGATATTGCCTTTGGTGAAGGATTGAAGTGGTGGAGGCCCAACTAGAACGAACTTAGTTTCTCGATTCGGAACTGTGCCGACAGGGAAGTTTGTAATATTTTCACTTCTACTAATCATTTATTAATAGAAATACTCCTTTCCCGTCCAATTGATATCTTGCAAATATATGAGTTATTATCCATGGGCGTATTTGTTATGTTATTAATGGATTATGTTATCTAATGTGCTAACCTTTTACATTATCACCATATTCTTTCTTTGCTTGTTTGTTGAGAACTAGTTGCAGGTATATAGCTTTGGGTTCAAGTGCTCAATGGTGGACTTCATCAAACATATGGACGAGGTAGGCCTCTTTTTTATCTCGCTTGCATATTGGTTTAAATAGCATATGTTGGGATAGAGTTTATTTCTGCAGTCATTTCTGTCTGTTGTGGTTTACCCTAGCCATAGAGAGATTTTCCGTGTAACAATAATATGCTTGCATGTTTATCTTTTAAACCATATGCTAAATCAATTTCCCTTTAAGATTGGTATATTTATTACGATGAGCTTCTTTAAGAAAAGTATCTACCCCTTCCCATGATAACCTTCCATTACAATGTATACATCGACCTATCCATACCTTCATCCAATCAAGATTGTTTTTTATGTATAAATATAGTGTATCCCACTCTCGACCAACTATATTAAAAAGTATTAAAAAGTATTAAAAATTACTAATTAGAATAAATATTAGTAATTGATCATGTAAGCTAAATAAAACTTAAATAAGTACAATATAGAAATAAATAAATATTAATTCAAAGTATTATATATCTCTTCCATATAATTACCTCTCACTTTCCTCATTCTACCTTTCCCAACTAGGATGTCCCCTTCAAATTTGTTAATGGAATTGACATCCCAAATCCTTCATGATTTTTTTTGCTAATTTAGGAAGATATTGACTAATATACACCAAATATTGATATACCATATATCTCTCCACCATAAAGCCCTCGGGTTGTGCTCTCTTTCTAATGAAATACTTCAATGACCTCAAGTGCCTCTCCACCATCCACATTAACCTTGTTTGTACAGGTCCACACATTTCAATCTCCTCAACTTGGTGTATGAGGTAGAGTTCCTATGGATTGAAAAATGCGAGAGGTAGATAATTTTTCACTTAGCATATTGGCCGAGAAATTTCTCTCCTAAAATATTTTATATCTTCTCTATGGATTTATTTAGATAAAATCACCTACACATGAAAGAATAAATCAAATCATAGGTTTCAAGAACATGTATACATTGAAAGTGAAACAGATATCAACAAATTGAGAAAAAAATAATTTTCATATAAATCATTAATATTTGCTTCGTGTGTTTTCCAAGGTCATATATAACTTGTTTTACATTGGTTTCAAAGTTTTCAAAGAGATATAGAGGTAGAACATATTGTAATAACAAATGGATCATTAATTGTTTTCAAAAGAAAACCAAATTATAATACTAAAAATTCGTATATTTATCAATATAGAAATATACCAAAATAAATATATTAATGAAGGTATTCCAATCATGACTTTTCACCCCACCAAATTCACCTTTCTTCCTTAAGATATTCATTTTGTTTGAAGCAAATCCCAGGGGAAATTTAATTTTCTGAATGACTTGTTTTACAACATTGCTTTCCTTCTTTGTAAATAACCATGGAAGACTATTTAGGTTTCCATTTTTATTTGAACATATCACATTTTGTTGTGCATGATTGGCTTCTTGAATGTCAATACAAATTTTGACAATTTTTTCTTTGTCACTTCTTATAACTACGATTCTCCGCAACGATTATGTTACATTTTTCTCAATATGAATTGTATAAAAAAAAGGAGATATATGTAGGTGCTCATTATAGGTAAACCTATTGAATTGTATAGGGTAACTATTCATTCCTTGTGGAATCCCATTAATGCCTTCACGATATTTATGAAACACAATTAATGAGATTACAACAATAATTGTTAGATACAATAAAAATAATTCAATAAAAATTAAAATTGTAAAACATTAATATATATGAAACATAGACTAAATGCTTACCTTGACAATTTCTATTATATTCCAACTTCCATAGGTGAGGTATCATTCTTCGTGGTTTTATTCCAGTCTCTTCTTTCAAATTGAAAAGATGTTTTTCAACAGCTCTATACTTGTGGTTCTTAGGGAGGAATTTCTTATACTCATCAATTACCTATTTTTCTAGACTTATTGAACAATGTGATTTCACCCTAGGACCACAAACTGTACATGCAAATTTTCTCTTTGTTTTAAGACTTGCAAGATATGGACTAATGTCAGTATTATTTATATAACAAGGAATTAATATTTAAGAAGCATGCATCATATTTTCATAAAATTATATACTATTAAAGTGTAGCAGTATGTTACATACCACAAAAATGTGTTATCCCTAGGGAATCATGAATTGTCCATGTAAGTATTCCATGGAATTGAATTTTCGTTTTCCCTATTGGTCAAGAGATGTCATACATAGTGATTCCAACCCATAACTTTAGTAGTTTGTCGACAATAGGTCAATATAT
>JASDQU010750408.1:15168-34622 GCA_032191745.1 Picea mariana
ATATAAGTAATGATGCAATGAATACAAACAAAATGCAACGTTCAAACCAATTTTGTAAGAAAATACCTTGAACAGTCATTTCCAACATTGTGTGCTCCCACTTTATTGAAATCCAAGGAGGAAGGTTATAATTTATGTAACATCCCTCTCTTGCATGCACTGAGTGAACTTATTCTTTGAGGACATGTAACGGCCCTAAATTGATAAATGGATCAAGATTATTAAGTAAGATTTAATTGAGGGATAAATGCAGTTAACAAACTAATAAATTAACTGTTGATCGCATTTAATGACCTGTGAAATAAAATTAAAAGATCAATGAAAAATGATATAAAAATGGTGGCGTATGCAGAGAGGGATAGCCATGGATCTCGAGAAGATAAAATATTAACTCATGACGAAGGATGGAGGATGGGGGGTGGTTGTGGAGTAATTGCGTGAGTCGGCAGGGAGGAATAAGGGATGGGAAGAGGGGGATGTGCGCACCATAAAACGGGAGGTGATGGAATGGATGCTGTGGACGGTTGTGTTTTGCTGTGAGCGGCGAGTTTCTGGGCACTGTTGTATTTTGTGGACTTTTGGACTTACTGTGAGCACAGAGTTTTGAAACTGTGACTATTGATTAGGGGAGGAGTTGCTGGAGGTTTTGGGCATGGAGGGCCAGGATATCCGTAGATATCCTAGAGCTAGGTAGTTTTCCTAGTTGGCAGGGAGGACAGTAGTTTTGGGCAGTTATTTTCCTGTTTGTGGCAGGGTTGATCTGTGTAGCAGGGAGCAGAAAGGCAGCAGCAAAACAAAGAGGAAACAGAAGTTAGCATCAGATTCAGGTACTTTTTAAGTTATGTATTTATTTCATACTGTCAATAATTTTGTATTTATTGATAAATCCAAGTTGCTGAAGTTGTTGTTATGAGAGTCAATACCATGTTATGAAGTTTTGTTTCAGTTTACTTAATAAAAAAAAAAAAAGTTTAGGAAACTTAATGATGTTTAGAAATATATGGGCATTACAGGACACTTGCTTGCAAGTGATCCAGATTATTATACCATTGACCATTGATTATTATTATGAGGCATTATGTATGTGATTATATGTTGTTTTGATGTATTGACTTAGACAGGTGCTATTGACTCAGTTCTCCTAAGTGTGCAGGATTTGCATCTCGAGGATGTTGAGGCATCAATGAAACCCTTGGACTCTGGATCAAGTTAGGGAGTGGACTATTGGAGTTTGATTGTTGTATATATATGACATATGTGCATATGATTAGATGTTATGATTATGGATGTTATTCTGACATGATTCGTTGATGATGCAGGCTGAAGATAGCTTGTCGACCAGACTCACATGTGGAGTAGAGGGGTCACGCATGACTACCAAAGATGTTGAGGGAGAGGTGTGGACAACAACCCTACCATAGCCTACTAGCACTGTCATTGTGGCTCGAACTGTAGGTTAACAATTACCTAGTTTGAGAAGACCCACAATGTCATGAGGCCAGACTCTGACAATCGCTCATGATGATTCTCATGGGCGCCCAATAAGGTAGGGGCCTTATTCCTTAGAGGCCCTTAGTCTCCCACAAGATCACCTGGCGGAGTATTGACTCCAAGGGTTTTTGATGTCTACCAAGTCAGTCAAGAGCCGAGTGGCACCCTTGGAGAACGTAGTGTGTCCTAAAGGGCATGTCACACAAGAAAAATGGAAAGAGGCAAGTGGCACCCTTGGAGCACATAGTGCGTCCTGAAGGGCACATCGTGAAAGAAAAATGGAAAGCGGTGAGTGGCACCCTTGGCGCACATAGTGCATCTTGAAGGGTACGTCGTGAAAGAAGAATGGAAAGAGGCGAGTGGCACCCTTGGAGCACGTAGTGCATCCTGAAGGGAACATCGTGCAAGAAAAACAGAAAGAGGCGAGTGGCACCCTTGGAGCATGTAGTGCGTCTTGAAGGGCATGTCGCACAAGAGAAATGAAGTGAGGCAAGTGGAACCCTTGGAGCACCTAGTGCATCCTGAAGGACATGCCACATTTTTAATTAATAAGAGAATAAACCTAGATGGCCTTAGAATGAATAACATGATAAGAAAGATTTAAAAAAAAATTCTCTAATAAAATGTCGCCCAACCTCTAAAATTAAAATCTAGGTCTAAAGTAATACTTGTGGTAAAAAAATAAAAATAATAATAATCATCATTAAACATGTGACAAAAAGGGGGTAAGAAACTTGATTAACTAATTAAAATCAAATTATTGAGAGATTTAAAATTTTAAATGGGAAATGATTGTTTGTTACACATGCTAATTAAAATTTATTAATTAAAAAGAAAAAGGGGAAAAATATAATTTTCTACACTTACTAATTTGAGTTTAGATAAAAAGTAAAGAGGAAAATTTAAAAGAATTAGGAAACTAAAGGAAAAGGGGGGAAACATAAAGAAAAAGGGAAACATAAGGAAAAAGCAGAATGACCAACTGAGCAAGGAATCTTGTCTTTAAGAACTTTCTAAATTGAACTCAACTAGTAAATTAGTAAGGGGGAAAGTCATTAAATTCTGTGAGGAAATATGAGGACACCTAGGAACGATTATAGGAATACTTTTAGGTGCGTAGGGAAATAGGAGTAATCAAATAATTAATGAAATTAATTTCTAGTGCAATAGAGGGGATGGGTGACACATTTACGGGGAGGATTTTTCTGAATTAAATTATTGAAAAATAAATAAAATGGGAGGAGAAGGAGGATGTCTTCTGTCATGCTTAACGTTACGCTGTAGAATTTCAGTCTTGACTAACTTAGCTTGTGGGAGTTGGGATACCTAGTTTGGTGAGGAGTGGTAGCTTGGCCTTGCGAGACAAGTTGGGAGCTAGCTTCTCTCTGGTTCAGTGTGCGTGGCCCCTTTGTGGCTCGAGAGGATAAGGGGGAAGAAGAGTACCCCTAGCATTAGCTGGGAGGTACCGGTGAAGTCTCATCAGTCGACAAGCAGGAGCTGTACGGAGCACGCGGGACAACGACTCATAGCGGACGACTTGGGCTACGATACACATGCTCTTATTCTGCATGGTAGATTATTATTTACTTTACGCTTTCATTTATGTACTTTTAACTGTGTAGAGAAGGTGTTTGACTTGGAATTTTATTGAGAACTTAATTTTCACATAGCCTTAAACTCGTTGCTTGACTTGATTCCCTTGGCATTCGGTCCTTGATGTTGTGACGGTTCTATTGGTTTTAATTGATTTTTATGAAGATTTTATGCCTGATCTTTGTCCTCATCCCTAGTTCGTCAATCAACGCCTAAGCAATCGGCCAGGAGTTGAATCGACAGTCGTCACATTGGTGCACAACGACCTATAAATTCTAATGCCCTAGTTTTATGTGCGTGGATGATGAGTGAAGGATGTGTTTTCCCAGCTATTTACCCCTTCTTATCTCCACGTATTGATCTTCTCCTTGCAATGGTCTCTGCATGTTATATCTAAAAATTGTGCTTAGTATTCTCTACATTCAACACCCTCAACCCCAAAATTTTTAACTCTGCATTTTTATATATATTGTTGGATAATTTAACTCTGTGTTGTATTACCTTCCTGGCCATTTAACTCTGCATTTTATTTTTATTTGATGGAAATTATTCTCTACACTTTAACACACTCATCCACGAAATTTTTGACTCTGGGTTTTTAATATATTCCTGGATAGTTTTTCTCTATGTTTAAGGTCGATTTTACTCTCTGCATTTCGTTTTTAAATTTCCCCTTTTCCTCATCATTTGGGTGATGCCCCTTTCTTGGGTTTGCATGGAATCCTCAGCCTGTACCTCATATTTTACCTCAGCAAACACTAACGAGATTCTATGTGTTTCTTCAAATCTCTGCGAATTTCTTGTTGTGATTTTGTTTGCTGCAAATTATTTTTTTTACTGCAGTCCTGGGACATCCTTTTTATTCAATCATAATCTCAGATAGAGCACTTGGTAGATGCTATATTAATCCACTACTTAGAAATAGAGAAATATCTATAATGTTGTCAACTAAATTATCATCCCCGAATTTTAAATTCTGTTTGGGTACCTTCAAGTGAATGCAGGTCAGAGATCTTAAAATTGTATGGTCATTGACAACCATATTTTACATTATATTTCATACTGTTAAAGTCTCCATACATTTAATTGGTAAACTCTAAGTTAAGACTGTAACAGTTGCCGAAATTTAGTTGTTGTACCTTATTTGAACTTGAGTGGACTCTATTTTTAATTTGCTTTGTCGAAACTTGAAATTTTGAGGGTCTCTGTGTAATTTCATTTTAATCCAAAGTAGATCTAAAATCCATAGTCTAAGATTTTCATGGACAACGTGAGTAACTGTTGTGAGTTTCGATGATTAATGATAACTACACTTTACCAGATTGTAGACTGGGATTATAAGAGAATAGTATCATTGTAATAATATTATACTATCAAATCAAAGTTGGCATATTCACTATAGAAATTATGTGCAATCTCTAGTTCGGCACTACAGTGTGTCATAGAGTTTTTTACAATTATCCGTTGATTTTTCTTCTCTATATGATGATAGTGCAACCGTACACTTCAACCGTGCGTGGAATATTCACATAACAATGTGATTGAAATCGATTAGTGTTATCTATCCCTTAAGTAAATAGTTTGTTATGAACTAAGAATGCATTAACAAAGGAAGGCTACAATTGGATTATTATAAGTCCATTAATGACAATTAATACTTGAAATATTCCATAGAGCGCCAAGCTAATCTTCCCTCGAATAGGAAGTTTGTTTACACATTTTAAGTTTGAGATAAACTAAACTTGTAATGGATGGCATTCAGTGTGTTAAGAATGATACGCAGGATTTTAAATAACATCATTGTTGTGTTGATTTTATTGTTCTGAAATAGTAAACGATTTTGGATTTGTAAAGGATGCTTTAAACTTTTTCAATAATAAATTTTTTTATTATATAAGTTCCAATGAGAAACCCTTTATGTGGACACGTCAAGGGACTAGTAAATACACTTAGAATGGACGGAAAATGATAATGATTTAAGGATGTCTAGAGTGAATTAATGAACTAAATAAACAATTGTTTATGGAAGAAGAAGTTAAATTAAGTCTCCTAAAAAAAAGTTTGGAAAGAGTCTTTAGAGTCCTTAGGATTGGAAATAAATATTATCAACTTGGATTTATTTAATAAAGTGATTAGTAAAAAAAATTCTTAAATGATTAGACATTAATGAGTTTATTAATATAATCATAAGTGTTGAGTTGATTGATATTTTTTTGGCCTTTAAGAAAAAAAAAAATTAGATCCTTATTTTTAAGTCTCCTAAATAAAATTTTGGAAAGAGTCTTTAGAGTCCTTAGGATTGGAAATAAATATTATGAACTTGGATTTATTTAATAAAGTGACTAGTAAAAAGAATTATTAAATGATTAGACATTAATGAGTTTATTAATATAATCTTAAGTGATGAATTGATTGATATTATTTTGGTCTTTAAAAGAAAATTTATTCAGATCCTTGTTTTTAGGCATTTGAATTTTGAATAATTAAAATCAACACCTGCGCTTATAAATGTTTAAAGGTCGAATGGTTCCAATCTTATTAAGTAGGGTGATGAGTTTCGTTAAAAGTTGTTAAGACACTAGTAGAATTATTAGACTCAAAATGGTATCTTAAGTAGATCATAAAATCTTGATTTGTTAGATCCTTGGATCAAAGGATTTATTTTTAGTTGTTAAACTTCGAAGTTTAGTCTTGATTTTATAATAGAATTTTGGGTAAGGGAATTAGATACTTCCTTGTGCCTCAGAAAAGTCACCATCCCTGAGACCTTGAGTGGTCAAATTCAATCTGATGAGTTCTGGGCTTGAGCGTTGCTTATGTGTCCTAGAGGTCCTAACCTTGCAGGATAGGTTGGGCTGGTAGTTAATTTAATTTTTAGTGTCTGGTTGATCATTATTTGTTTTATGCTTCAGTTGGTTGTGATGCACTAAACTACATTGTTATTTTTGTTTTTGGTTGAACATGTGTCGTTGTTATAACATTAATGTGTTGGCCTGGTATCGTCATTTATTTAGATGACGTGTAGATGATAATGCCTTTTTATGTTGTCATGTTGATTTGGAGATGTTATAATCATGTCATCCTGATTCCTTTACCCTAACATTAAAGAACAAACAAAAAAAATCTACTTCATTTGTTGTCGTAACGGAGGGAAAGTTATAATTTATAAAACAAATAGGCGACGCTGAGTAAATACACCCAAGCTCAACAAATCAATTGACACTGTCATCTACTAATGAAATCCTAACATTACGAGGTTCTTCTTTGAAAATTGTCCATCTTTCTTTGATGTTCTTAAAGGAAATACCCGCATATTGTCCATAATATATAATATGATCATTCAGACATGCATCAATAGTTTGATACTCCATTCCAATATATTTCATAATGGTACACATTTGTTGGTATGTGAGAGGTAAATTAATTGATGGTGGTAAGAAAAACTCACCTAACAATCTACAACATAACTAGTTAATGTAAACAATAGTAATACAAAAATATTGCACCCTTAATTTACAAATTAATTGACACTAAAAATAGAGAAAAATAAAGTTGACCTTTACGTATATTATGCAATGAATTATATTATGTACCTTAGGATGTGGGCAAGAAAAGTGTTTAACAAACCATTCAATATCTTCAAGTTCACCAACAAAATTATAACAAAGATAATATTTGTTCTTGGGACTTCAAAAAGGGGTTGTTTTGGCTTCACAAGTAGAGGTACATCATGAATATCATCAAAAATTTCCTCATTGGTAGGATAAAAGATGTCCTAGATCAATCTATTTGTCCAGTCATCCAGCTCAACAATATTACTGGTGTCATCTTCTTTCATAGAATTGACTTGATCTTCAATATCCATACCATATTCCACATATTTCAGAATAGTATTTCTACTACTACTTGGCAGATATTTATCTAGTGATAGACACTTAGGAGGATTTATCTTTACAATTAAAAACAATTAATAACATTGTTGTATATAATAATTGTTAAAACATATATATATATATATATATATATATATATATATATAAATAAATAGAAAGACATATCTAATGAATAACTTACCATGGGACGATATGTATACCCCCCTTCATAATTCCCATACCTCCAACAATGCATTTCAACTATTTCCCTTACAAGTATTCTTCTTTTCAATCCTCTACATTGATTGCAAGGGAAATAACATTTCCCATCATCGACCTATGCCTCCAATGTAGCCCTTAACCTAGCATTCATCCTTTCACTCTATTCAAGTATTGGCATTGTGATTTCCTATATTTACAACAAAATCCACTTAAGCAATATAAGTACAATATATGAATATATTCTTATGGTACAATTGTCATCGAATTATATTGACACCATATGTACTAGATAATCAATCCATTTTTCTTCATAGATTTATTAAAGGTTTATAACAATTGTCAATAATTAATCAACAAATAAAAAATATACATTTTTCCCACAAAAGTTTCAAATATTGACTATAAGAAAGTAATAAAATCAAATAATAAAAGAGAACCAGACCAAGACAAATTGTATAGAAATTAAATGGAATTGAGTAGACATGTTCATACCTATTTCCTAGGAACAACTTGTGTCCCCAAATGAAAGAGGGTCTAAGGGTTAGAGATCCAATACGAGTATTTAAAAATGAGACAAAGTGATATTAAAAATTTGTAACATTCAAAGTACAAAATATGAGCTATGCAGATCAAGAATTGGATTTGAGGCAAGTAGCACATAGAAAAAAAACTAATAAATCATGTAACAAACAATGAGCATTAAAACAATTTATAATTGTTGCACCTATAAAAAAAATAGTTGAAATCACTCACCATTGTTGACCTTTCGACAAAGATTGATTATGTAAAAGTTGAACAAGTCAGTGACGGCTAAATTGTTTTCAAACGGGTAGTTGGAATTCTCTGTGTTCATCGATAGATAGATGAACTAGAGTCAAAATATCATTGAATATAAAAGTTTTTTGAAAGTACGACATTCATCGCAACTCCCAAAAAAAATTATTAAAATTTTAAAATTATGTCATAATTTGTGACGGTATGATTAATTTTATCCTTATCGTTGGAAGTTTTTGTCAAATTTTGACCCCATATGTAGTAGTTATATGAACATGAAATTCAAACTTCCAATTAGGATATGTCAAAGTTGGAGCACTACTTAGCTTCTCTTTTAAGATAGCAAACATCTCTCTCTTGCTCATTAATAGAAATTGGTTTTCACTATATTTTTGTGTTCTACACATTATCTATGTGTATTTCCTTGTTATATATAGGTTATATTTTTGTCTTCATGTCATTCTCAAAATAATCTAGACCAATGGTATTAGAGTAGGTTGCTCCTTGTTGTTTCTTAGAGAAAGTCCCCAATGATGTCAGGGTATAGAGAGTTGGTTCTCGAGATAATTTCTCTTGAGGACAACTGCTCTCGCCAGCCCAAATGACCTCCCATGGTGGAAGAAAAGAGATATGACAAAGAAGGAGATCCTTTCAAGATGTTGCTCGAGGAAGCCCTCATGCAACAAAGGAATGAGATAATGAAAAAATTTGCTCAGATCCTTCAAAGAATATTGATGGTGACAATTGAGGCATCTTCAACAAGAATGCATTTCGTAAGTGCAACACCCTTCAAGGTACAAGTCAATTTTGATATCCCCTTATTTGAAGGCTAGATATATGCATATGCTCTACAAAAATGGTTGAATCTTATATAAGGTTATTACTTTGTCCAAAAAAAAATTGACAGTGAAAATATCACCTTCGCACTCCTTAAATCCCTTCCCCATGTCATAGCTTGGTGGGAAGGATACTGGGAGAGAACCCACTTGGGTTTCCTTTATAGATTCCTTAAAGGAGGAGTTCTACCATGTTGGAAACTATGATGACCAATACATGAGATGGACAACCCTACGTTAGAAAAGAGACCAAATGGTGTCGGAGCACACCAACATATTTCATACCTTGCGCTCAAAGTTAGGTATCAAAGACTCTGAGTGGAACTTGGTTTTGAAGTACCAAAGTGGTATACAAAGATTAATCCAAACACAGATGGATTTCTTAGACATCTCCTCAGTGGGAGTTGCTTATCAATATGCAGTCAAAATGGAGCAGAAATTCAGGTAGCAAATTAAGTGGGAGAAGCATGGAAAAGGAAAATCTAACTCACATAATGATGGACAGAGAAAGGAAATCCAACCTCAAGAGAGACAGTCCAATATGAAGGAAAATAATGGTAATGGGAAGTCTAAGAAAGACATCAGAAAGTGGTGTGAGTTCCACAACATCCCTTGGTGCAACACTAATGAATGTCACTCATTAAAGTCATTGCTGGCCAAGCTCAAAGACAAATAGTCGAACCCTAAATTGGAATCTGATTCCAGAAATAATAAAAGGAGATAAATTATTGATGTAGAATCGACTGCTACTGTCACAATTGCAACAATCCAACCATAAGAGGATCCTGCGAAGGGGGAGCGACTTCTCCATTCACAGATGTGGGTAAAGGGGACTCCACTACATTTTTTTTTTGATAGAGGAAGCCAAAATAAAATCATCTTAGTAGAGGTTTTAAAGAACTTGGATTTTTCAACAACATCACACTCACAACCATACAACATCGGGTGGCTTCACTAGGGTCAAGATCTTTGTGTCAACCAATAGTGTCGCCTGTCCTACAACATCAACCCCTTCAAGGATGAGGTATTTTGTGATGTTGACCCACTAGAAGTATGTGATTTTCTATTATGCCATCCATATATGTGGAGGCATGATGCCTTTTATGAGTCTCAACCCCCGTAGCAGAATTTTTACTCTGGGGGTCAGCTATATAGGATACTAGAGGTAGTTCTGACTATTGTCCCACCAAAGAAATGCCACAAAGTAATATCTCATACTACAAAGTTTAGCCTCTTCAAAATATGATCAGAAGGTGAACATAAGGACAATGCAACCATTGTATCCTCAGCCCAAGACCTTTCTATTCAGCAAAGGCAGATCAACAAGAATGTATAAGAGTACCAAGATATTCTTGCTGCACTTACGGGGGTGCCTCTACACTGCCCAATCAAGAAAGGTTATAACAAAACCCTTCATACTATTCATGTTTCATATTCACCAACATAGTCCTCCCACACTCAGGTAGATCATTCAGCTCGATTAGTTTAATATATCCAACCCCTCTAGCAACATGTTCATGACAACTTTCAACAAGCTAAGTAGGACAACTTCTTCAGCAAGGCAAGCAACGCACCAAGCTTCATATTTATTAGAATGATCCCCATCTCCCATGGGAACTTGATGCAATGGGTACCATTAATTCCTAAAGGGGGAGGAATGATCCATATGGATCTCGGTGGTCATCCACCTTTTCCACTAAATCACCATTTTGAGCCTATGGTTTTGATAGACCATGATATTCACCCTTTTGATGGGGAATGGAATGTAATGTCATATTCGTTTGTTAATTACATACATCACATAATTATTTCCTAGTGGGCTTATGTGCATGCCTACAAAATAGCGTTAATGCACCAGATCTCATTAGAACTCCACAGTTAAGTGTGCTCAGGATATATTAGTATTGGTATGGGTGACCTCCTGGGAATTCCTAGTGTTTTACATGCCTATGGAATTTTATAAACTTAGTCCAATTTATCCCACATGCATCATGGGAATTTTTCTCCTCTCATTCTCTCATATATAATTGAGGTGAAGGAGGCCCTTTAAGCATGCATTGGAGTGTGATGTAATATTTTTTTCAATGAAGCATAGCCAACATCTCTTTCTTTTCATAGATAAACTACTCCATTATGCCAGTTTGTGTTCTACAAAGTTTTTCTCTCTTGTTCATTAATAGAAGTTGGGTTTCACTATATTTTTGTGTTCTTTGCATTATCTATGTGTATTTCCTTGTTATATATCGGTTATATCTTTGTTTTCATGTCGTTCTCAAAATAATCCATATCACACATTCAATAGTAAAAGTAGTATTATTTTTATCCTCCTCTGTAGTTTAAACTTGATGATATCCTAAAAACCCATCAATGAAGGAATATGCTTCATTTCTAGCCACCTAGTCCAACAATTCAACATTGAACAGAGCAGTAAAAGGATCATGTATACATGTTTAATTTATACTTTTATAATCAACACAAACCCTTATGTATTCAGTTCGTTTATGATTTTGTATAGCAATTGGATTGACCCACTCAGATTCATCCACAAGGAATATTAATCTAGTTGCAAGCATTCTGTCAATTTCCCTTTTGAATTTTTCTTTGATCCTAGGATCTAACTGATACGATAGGTGTTTGATTGGTTTAGCATAAGGTTTTAGTTATATTTTCATTTCTCCTAGGTCTCCTTTAATTCCCTTAAGTTCTAAAAAACCCTTCAGGAACAAGTCCTCGTAATCCTACAACAGGGCCTAGATTTTTGTCATGGTCTATTCATCTCATTAGTCCTAAAAAATATAACGTAGGATGTTCCTCACTCCCAATATTCATATTCCACAACTTTAAAGGATGAGTATATGAAATATTGGCATTGTTTGATGGAGAGTAGTTAACTTCTCTAGTTCCTATAGATTCCTTAAAGGTCAGATGTCTAAGCCCTCCAAATCTTTGGGATATTTAGGATCTTTGTCAATATTGCTGCAATCCATATGTATCCTTGTAGGTGATGGATACAAACTAAACCAAAAAATATATTTATGCTCAATATATATACTAGGGGAATATTTGGGCTTTAGTTCATTAGTAAACAACATTTTCTTAGTTTTTTGCAATACAAATGTGATTTATAAAGACTTACCAAAAAGGGAAAATCATGACAAAATTGAGTTTGAAGTACTTTCCAACATGCATTTTGCTTCCTAGTCTCCTCATGTACATACCAGGATTTCAAAATTGTCCCTAGAAAATGGAAAAAATGATGAACCTAGAAATGAGAAGGTAGTTTTATAGCTTCCTGTATATTGAGAAAATACCTAATATGATCAAGTGGATTAGAGAAAAAATAACATGTTTCCAAACTTAATAACTGGATTTTCATCTTATGATATTCACTTAACTGGATGAGTTGTGATGGAGGGAGGAAGCGGTATTGAATGGAAATATTAGCATCATTCTAAGAAGAAAGAGTTTCCTTGTAATTATCCCACCATATAGCAAGGGAAGATAACAGGGCTATGTCAAGAGATAAAATTTTCTTCTCTTCTGCAACCTTATCCTCCATATTGACGAGACAATTGTACATATCTGAAGTCCTGTACTATGTTTGACAACCAAATATTTCATCCCCAATCCACCTTTCTGCAGTGGGTAGTTGCACAACATCTAGAAAAGTTCTCATATCATAACTGTGTCCATTTATTAAAAGTTTTTTCAGAATCAATATCCATGGATTGAACATTATAGCAACTCAATGATCCATCTGTGGTGGGGCTAATATGATCATATATTTTTCCTCCAGTTATATGATACAATTGATCAAGGATATCTGACTCCAAATTATCATCAATAGGTTTAGTATATCTTGGACCCTAGTATGGATCTAAAGGTTGAGTGACTTTCATACCATAAGATTCAAAAGTCATAGTCTCCTTTTTAAGGTCAATCATAGCACAATTTTCAAAATCCCAATCAATTCCTAATAGGGAAGGATATGGATCCTTTTCTCCCATTATTTCAATAAATTCAAAATCAACCATTGTCTTAACACTAGACAAATCTACCTCTACATTATGTAATCTTCCTACTGGAAAAATACAGTCCTCATTTTCCATCCTTAGTTGAATAGAATAATATACTATCTTTGGTTTCCCCATTGTCTCCCAAGTCTTTTTAGGAATAATGTTAACATCAAAGCCCAAGTCCAACATAACATCCTTGATTTCATAATCATCCAAGGAAGAATTTAATCTAAATTTCATTCCAATTATCCTCTTTCTTTTTTGTACCCTACTTTCTGATATGAAAATCCCTAGATACCACTTATTCCTTTAAAATATACATGTTATCATATAACTTGATTGAAAATAATTCTTGATCGTATTGAGGTGATTTGCAAAAAACTGATGTTGTGCTTCTTATACAAAATCTCATAAACTAATGATTAATTTGAGGAATTATCACATAAATCAACAAAAAACAAAATAACTCAAGATATAAGATATTGATGACATATTTTACTTCATTCCTAAGTTCCCTTCTAATAGTGGCATTGCTTCTCATAATTTCAAAATGTCAAATTGCATTACAACATGGACTTACAAATATGATTTGATGGACTCTCTTCAATTATGATGCTCAAAATTAGAAAAGTGATTTACCATTGAATTCCTTATGAAATTTCAAGAAAAACGAGTGTAAAGTCGACCAGATTATGAAATGGCTCAATTTTACCCTCTTTACATGCCAAATGATGCACTATGGCACTAATTAATGGAAATATGGACTAAAACTTTCACAAATGACCTCTTATCATAAAAATAACATCACCATTGAACTCCTCTCATAAAAACAAGAAGAATAAGTATAAAGTTGACTATATTTGGACAAAGTAACTCTCAACATGCAAATCAAGACAACACATAAACTTAGCTTCTCTCTACATGCAAAACAATGCATCAATACATCCTCAAGATCCCTGCTAGAATTGGGATATCCTACGGACCTCCATTCGTGCACCCATAAATAAGTCGCGGGTTAAAACCTCTCATGTAGAAATTAAGGTAAAATATTAATTATTTTGTTTAGGAATCTCGTAACAAAACGTTTCTTTGGCATAGTGGTTAAGACTCCAGGAATATACCCTGAATGTTCTCAGTTCGACCCACCACAATGTTCATTTGTTTATTTTATTGGTTATATCGTTATAACCATATATTATATGCATTGGCTGTTATATATTTATGGTAGTATATAATTTAAGCCCCCAAGAATATTGTCTTATTGTCATATTACAATTCATATGATATGGGTCGAGGGTACACACTTGACCCTTTTTTTGTCCATTCATACAACATTACAAACTCAAATATAATCTACCACACCAAAGGTTAAGAAAAAATGTGATGGAGTATTGGTAAAGGGCTTGGGTAAGGTCTTGTGAGGTCATGGGTTCAATCCTCTGAACTCCCATAAACTTTTAATAAACCTTAACCATAATGGAAAATGGGAGGTTTCCACATGGCAACCCCTCATTGGTCTATCTTTCCACGTGTCAACACACAATTGGTCCACTTACATTGTATGATTTCCCAATCATCTACCAACTTTTCATGCCATGTCACCTAACTACCATGTGCCACAATGTAATGTTTCCTCCTCAACAATGTGTGGCATGTACATTTGTTCCATGTGTCACCCTTGCAGTGGTGACATGTGTGACCTTTGACCTTTTAACTTTTTTCTTTTTTTCCTACTTAAACTTTGATTGGCTATAACTTTTGCATACAAACTCTGTTTGAGGCGATTTTTACGCTGTTGGAAAGCTATCGGTGAGCTATATGAAATGATGTAGTTTTCAAGAGAATTTGAGATGGAAAAAGTTTAGGATTTTTTGGATCTTCCTAGATCTCTGTAAGCATTCTAGATCATCCTAGATGTATGTGAGCGTTCCTAGATCCTCCTAGATCACACATTCCCACTGAAGAAATTTTGGTCCTCCAAAAGTATGAATATTTCAACAACTCAGTGATAATAACTCTTACTCACTCTTCCATCTTGTCGAACATTATAGGACTAATTATTCATCTTTGACCTTATATATTATATCAATGTACTTATGTCTACTTCACTAGAATATGGATCCAAATCTATCCTCTATCATTGTCACTAATATAGACATAGATTTGGTTTTGGCTCATATATTCCTTCATAAAACAATTTTTCTTACTAAATATATGCAATATATGATTCTTGTACTAATCTGGGTGGACATTGGTGGCCACCCACCTATTCCAACTAGCACATAATAGTCTTATGGTAACTTACTATTGTTAGCAGGTTTTCGGTTCCTAAACTTTCGGGGGCCATTTTGAGGGACTAAATGAAGTTTTTTCGGGATCAATAGCCTGAATAATAGCCAAAGTCTCTAATTGAGCCTCCAAAATGAATCTCCTCGATGATACCTTTCCAACGAGCTATCTTGCACCCAAAATATATATTGAATTCCAAAGTTATGCCCCCAGGAAGTTGATACACCAAACTACCCAAAACAGGGTCCACAAAACTATTGTCTTTTCATCTTCCAGGGTTATGGTTTTGAATTTTATTTATTTTAAAAAGGCCTTTAGAGCCTCATTGTAATAATATTCTTCTGAATGTGAGTAGCCATCACATCTCTTCTCAGAGATAAGCTTCCACCATTCTAGTGAGTCTTTTACTCTGTATTTCAATAGTTTTCTACATTTCACTCATTAATAGAAATTGTGTATTAGTATATCTCTCTGTTTATGGTTGCATTTATGATATATTTCTATTATATTATTGGATATTAAATATATCTCTATACATTTATTTATTATATCTACGCTCTCATTTCGTGCCAAAAATAATTCAGACACTGGTATCAGAGCAGGTTGCTCTTGATCATTTTTTCAGTGCATGTCCCCGACGAGGTCCAAGTATAGAAAGTTGGGTATCAAGATTGTCTCTCTTGATTGAAATCACTCTTGCATGCCCAAGAAACACTCCACGGAGGAAGCAAAGAAAAATGATTGAGCAGGCGATTCTATTAATCTATTGCTTAAGCAAGCTCTCACGCGACAGAGGGATGAAATGATAGATATTTTTTCCCACATACTTCAATGCCTACCGATAACAAATGACACATATTCAACAAGAGACCACTTTGGAGGAACCTTTCCTTTCAAGGTAAAATTTCATTTTGATATTCACGTATTTGAAGGACAGATAGATGCAAATGCCCTAGAAAAATGGTTAAATATGCTCAAAGGTTATTTCAGTGTTGACAATTTTTTCAACAAGGAAAATATCACCGTAACACTCCTTAACTATCTCCCCCATGTCAAACATTGGTGGGAAACTTACTGGGAGAAAATATCCATAGAGGATTCTGGAATATATGGGACCGAGCCCACTTGGGATTTTTTTGTGGTTGCAGTCAAGGAAAAAATTACCATGTTGGAAACTATGACAACCAGTACAGGATATGGACCACACTATGGCAAGAGAGGGGCCAATAAGTGTTATAGTTCACCAATGCCTTCCATACCTTGTGCATCAAGTTGGGTATCAAATAATCTGAGCAACATTTTGTTCTAAAATATCGTGGGGCTCTACACAGATACATCCAAACTGAAATGGATTTCCTAGAAATCTAATCACTGGGTGTTTCTTATCGATATGTTGTTAAATTCGAGAAAAAATTTAAGCACCAGAATAAGTGGGAGTTCAGGTCTACAAATCCACAACAACCAAAGTATGGTAAATACAGACCTAACAACCAACCTTTAGAAAACCATTCCAAGCCATAGGAAAAGAAGGGTAATAGTAAAGCAAAGAAGGACAATGGAAAATGGTGCAATTTCCAGAAAATAACTTGGCACAATAACGATGAATGTTTCTCAAAACAGTCAATGGTGGTCAATGTAAAAGACAAGGAGTCGAACCCTAATTCAGAATATGATTTGGAATATGATTTGGAAAATACTGGTAGAAGACAGATCATCGACGTAGACCCCACTGCTATTGTCG
The DNA here is from genome assembly GCA_032191745.1 of Picea mariana. NCBI lineage: Eukaryota > Viridiplantae > Streptophyta > Pinopsida > Pinales > Pinaceae > Picea > Picea mariana. Next base: position 32,003 of record JASDQU010750408.1, read on the forward strand.
CAATCATTTTAAGGGCCTAAATGAAGTTTTTTCGGGATCAATAACCTTATTTATACACAAAGTCTCTTATTCAGACCCCAAAATGAATCTCATCAATGATACCTTTCCAATGAGATATTGTGCATCCCAAACAAATATCGTATGCCAAACTTACGCCCCCGAGAAGTTGATACACCAAACTACCCAAAACAGGGTCCACAAAACTATTGGCTTTTCATCTTCCATGGTTAGGGTTTTGGATTTTATTTATGTTAGAAATACCTTTAGATCCTCATTGTAATCATCTTCTTGTGAATGTGAGTAGCCTTCACATGTCTTCTCAGAGATAAGTTACCACCATTCTAGTGAGTCTTTCACTCTGTATTTCTACAGTTTTGTACATTTCACTCATTAATAGAAATTGTGTATTATTGTATCTCTTTGTTTATGGTTTCATCTCCCATATATTTTTGTTATATTATTGGATATACAAGATATCTCTGTACATTTATTTATTATATCTCTTCTCTTCATGCCGAAAATAATCTGGATCATGTACTCAACATCCATTTCCATCTTGTTTTCTTTTGAAGATAGTCTATCTCGACCAATCATGAAATGAAGTCGAATGTCAATCTATGCATTGCAATTTTGGAATCTATGTTCTTGTACTATAGATGTATCTATAGGAGTCTCTGAATGAATTCATCATTCATTGTCTTTTTCCTTCCTTGAAAATAATTCTATATGTATTATAATCATCTATATTGAACTACTTATACTCAAGTTATACATCTACATGAACATGACATAATATCTTGAAGATTCTTATAGCATGCATCCTCTTACAAAGAAGATTATTTCTCCTTTACCAACTCTAGGAATATTTACATTACTTTGATGCTCTCCTCACTTTGATCTACATGTTCCAACTTCCTACATCCTTATGTTCCTTCACATTCGGTACTTTAGCATAAGATTGTTGAATTAGACAATTTGATCCATATGTATCCCTTTAGTTGATAACAAGACAATACAATTGTCTATAATTTTGTAGAAGGTCTTGGAAATATTTATAATAACCCTTCTCACTCGTATAACAAAGCATATATATAGAAACCCTTTACAATATTCATCTCACTTCAAACAATATGTAAGATGTCTATATAGAAATCCTTTACAGATTTCTCTCACTCTTAACAACATATAAGGTGGCCATATAGAAATTATCTTACAAAATTCCTCTCACTCTTAACAACATATAAGGTGGCTATATAGAAACTTTACAAAATTTCTCTCACTCTTATAATCTACAATGAGTGGCTATATAGAAACTTTACAAAATTTCTCTCACTCTTATAATATACAATGAGTGGCTTACAATACTTCTAATACAACATCAACAATAGACTTAGGAGGTATCTACATATCCATATTAGCTTACATTTACAAATATACATATTTACAACAAAATTTCTTCTGATGGATAGCTTATCATGTTCGACAACACATGTATTCCAATAGAGGACCACTCACATAACCAGATCAAAGATCAACACACCGATGTTTTCACATGGTAAAACCCTATAGGGAAACATTCACGGCCCCAACCAACACAGCCAATTGGAGCAGTTTATCAATGCAAAAAAAAAACATTACAGAGATATTTTACAAGAGAGTTTCTCAAAATTGATCATCGCAAAATGACCCTCCATGCTCTTTAAATAGAGATCATGGACCAATTGGGTGTTAATCCATGAATCAATGGTCATTAAGATCAAGGAGAGTAAGAACCGTCGAATCACTCTATGTCAGGAACATATCGTGACCGTCGGATTTCCTAAATACAAATGCATACTAATGCATACTAAATAAACACACTTTTACCTAAAGACACATTATACCAAGTAGATATTAACTAACTCCTAAGGCTCTAAATATCCTAACCTCCCCCCTTAAAAACAACTTGGGATAGGATTGAAGGATTTACAATGATGACACAATAGGAGAAGGAATGAGGCATTAGAGCCTATCCCCCTTAATGAAAACTTCATGAACTCCTAACATAGATCAAAGTTTGGAAAACTTCTCTTCTATAAGAGACTTTGTGAAAATGTCTGCAACTTGATCTTCTATAGGGAAAAAGAGCACTTCAATAACTTGATCATGACTGATATTTCTGATGAAGTGCATATGTAGCTCGATGTGCTTGTTGTGATGATGTTGAAATGGGTATTTGGTGAACTTAATGGCACTCTGATTATCACACCAAAGGATGTTCATATGTTGCTACTCGAATTCAGAATATGAAAGGATCTGTCGAAGCCACAAGGATTCCTGACTTGCATTTACCATTGCTCGGTACTTTTCTTTTGCTGAAGAAAGTGCAGTAGCCTGTTGTTTCTTATAGGCCCAAGTGGCAGGTCCTGAACCAAGGCTGAAAACATAACCTGCAGTACACTTTCGATCATTAGGGTCACCGACCCAATCTGAATTAGTGAAACCAACCAATAAAGGAGCCCCCCCTGAACTGTAATGTATCTCAAACTGAATTGTACCGTGTACATAGAGAAATATCATTTTATCTGCTTTCCAATGGATTTCATGGAGTGTTTGCATATACCGGGCAATAAGGCCAACA
>JASDQU010750408.1:42001-53341 GCA_032191745.1 Picea mariana
GAACATATCGTGACCGTCATATTTCCTAACTACAAATGCATAATAATGCATACTAAAGAAACACACTTTTACCTAATGACACATTAGACCAAGTAGATCTTAACTAACACCTAAGTTTCTAAATATCCTAACATATTCATGGACTCATCCTCCCTTAGTACTGGAAGGAGTATCACAACTTCCTATATGTAACAATGTTTTTGATATTGATACTGAATATGACATTGAATCTGATGAAAAATCTGATGTTGAATCCAACAAACCATTATGCCAAATTATAGGTTTTCCCAGTAACCTATAACCTCTCCTTGCAAACACCAAGCATGATTTTTGTTTCTTGAGCAACTTCCCTTGACTAGACAAGTACTTGGTCATTCTGAAATGTGATTGCATATCCTTCATCTTCAAAAGAGGAAAATGAGAGTAGTTTTACTTTCAAATGTGGAACATATAACTTATGTTCTATTCCTAGAAATCCTCTCGACTCGACTCGAGATGGAATCTTACATATCCATACCCTTTTATTTCTTTTCTGGTGTTAGTTCCATATCCTACATAGAAATTTGTGTCAATCTCTAAGAAATTCGAGAATACTAATCTCATCCTAGTCATGTGGCAAGATTAGCCATTTTCTACAAACCATTCCTTGATGTCTTCATATGTCACTCTATTAAGACTTGACATTAAGAGGTATTCTTTCTCAAATCTTTCAGTAGGACAATTAACTTCATCTGGGGATGTTTCTTGTCTTCTTGCAAGTTCCTTTACATATTTTTTTCTCTTATTTGGACACAAGTGTGGATAAATTGTCCATCACTTATTGATCCAATGTCTACTCCTACCAAAATAATAGCATAGTGACTTATTCCCATATTGGAACCATGATCTCTTCTTGTCATTCCCTCTTTTCTTTTTCTTTGAGAAATGACCTTTACCTTTAGCCTTCTTCTTGGATGGATTTTCTTGCACAAACTATCTTCTTTGACATTTCCTCATGTCATGGTTACTAGTTACATAGGAATCACAAGGATACATAAAACATTTACCAGTAGGAAAAATATTCATTCCCTTTTTAGTATGCACAACCTTCTCTAGAGATGTCTTAGATCTGTTAGCTTTCTCTGGAATGGAATGTAAGACTAACATCTTATGAAGGAACTCTGCATATGAAGTTCTCCTTGCTTCAGTTGTCCTAGAGAATTTTCCATATTGAAAGGAAAAATAATAATATGAAGAATCATTCTTCTCCATCGTGCCCTTTGAAAGAGTTAGTTTCTCTTACATCAGATACTTTACATCCTCAATTTTCCAATCTTCATGGATTGATGTTGATGGCTCCAATACATGATCCTTTTTCTACAACCTCATTTCCAAATCATGAAAAATACTTCTATAAAATTCTTCATGACATAATAGTCGATCTTGCAACTTCTACTTCTCTTTCTCGAGAGTTTGCAGTTGTACACTTAATTCATAATTCTCCTTCTGAATTTGTCTGTTAATGTTCTTATATAGACTAACTTAATAAGAGATTTACTCATTGTTTCCTCTCAATAAGAGTCCTCAACACCTTCACCAACTTAAGTCTTGGACCTCGTCACATCAAATGACAAATAAACATCAAAAATAGCTCTGCTACCACTTGATCTAAAAATATCTAGATACCACTTATTCCTTTAAAATATACTTGTTAGCATATAACTTGATTCATATTAATCATTTATCGTATTGAGGTGATTTGTAGAAAACCGATGTTGTGCTTCTTATCCAAAATCTCACAAACTGATGATTAATTTGAGGAATTATGACATGACACAATAGAAAATAAAATAACTCAAGTTATAAAATATTGATGACATGTTTTACTTCATTCACAAGTTCCCTTCCAATAGTGAGACTGCTTCTCATAATTTCAAAATTTCAAATTACATTACAACATGGACTTATAAATCTAATTTAATGGACACTCTTCAATTCTGCTGATCAAACTCAAAAAAGGGTTTTACCATTGAATTCCTTATGGAAATTTGATAAAATGGAGTATAAAGTTGACCATATTCTGAACTGGCTCAATTTTACCCTCTTTACACGCCAAACAATGCATTATGGTGCTTATTGATGGAAATATCTACTAATACTTTAACAAAATACATCTTAGAAAAAAAATGATATCACCATTGAAATCTTCTTGGAAAAACAAGAAAAATGAGTATAAATTCATCTACATTTGGAAAAAGTACCTCTCGGTAGGAAAATCAAGACAATGCATAAACTTAACTTCTCTTTGCACCTAGAACAATGCATCAATACATCCTCACGATCCATGCCAACATTGGGATCTCCTATAGACCTCAGTTTGCATGCCCATAAATAGTCCATGGGCTAAAACCTCTCGTTTGTAACTTAAGGTAAAATATTAATTATTTTTTTTAGGAATCTCGTAACAAAATGTTTCATTGGCATAGTGATTAAGACTAGGGGAATGTATCCTAGAGGTTTCAAGTTCAACCCACCACAATTCACATTTGTTTGTTTTATTGGTTGTATGATTATTACCATAAATTATATTCATCGGTTGTTATATATTTATGGTGGTATATGGTTTAAAACCCAACAAAAATTGGCTTATGGTCATATTACATTGCATATGATATGGGTTGAGGGCTAGGCTCTTGGCCCTTTTTCAATCCAACCATACAACATTACAAACTCAAATATACTCTACCACAACTAAGGTTAAGAAACAATGTGATGGAATATTGGTAAAGGGCTTGGGTAAGGTCTTAGGAGGTCACAGGTTTATTCCTCCATACTCCCATAAAATTTTAATAAAAGTTAACCATAATGTCCTATGGGAGGTTTCCATGTGGAAACCTCTCATTGGTCCATCTTTCCATGTGTCAACACACAACTGGTCCTCTTAGACTATATGATTTTCGAGTCACCCACCAACTTGTCATGCCACGTCATATTCATTCCATGTGTCTCCATGTGATGTCCCATTTTCAATAATGTATGACCTGCACGATCATTCCATGTGTCACCCTTGCAGTGGTGATAGATGTCACCTTTGACCTCTTGAATTTTTCCTTAGTTTGACTTGAACTTTGACTATCTATAACTTTTGAATATGAAATCTGTTTGAGGCAATGTTTACATCATTGGAAAGCTATCGTTGAGCTCTATGCAATGATGTACTTTGAGAGACAATTTGAGATGGTCAAATTTTTAGATTTTTCAGATCCTCCTAGACCTCTATGAGCATTCTGGATCCTCCTAGACATTTGTGAGAATTATTGGATCCTCCTAGATTTGTTTATTTCCTTTATATAAGGTTAGAAGTGATGAACTCTCCCTAATTTACTTCATCTCCATAGGACATTTTAATTGTATTCCACAACTTCTTAGTAATTTTCTCATCATCTAAGATATTAGAAAATAGTTGAAGCCAAAGATCAACTATTATTTGTGACTTACCTGAAGACTCCAACTGAACATATGACTCTCTAGCTATCCTTGGACGATGTGAGGTAAACTTGAAGATTGTTTTTGCAACTTCATGTGTTGATTGACCAGGAATATGTCTCAACATATCTATTTCATTTCTAAATAAATCCTTATGTTGCATAGGATCCTACATAACATTAACTAGCATAGCCTTTCGAATCTTAATTCAATGCAAACTCTCTACACCAACACCATTCTTCACTCTTCCCCTAGTAATAATACTAATCGCAGACCCACTCCCTTCACATACAAATCTTAATTAAGAATTGATAAAATTCACCCCTCTCTACCTGATGTTATATTCCCATTTGGATATCAAATCTGGGCATTCTTCCGTAGCGTGAGTATAATTTCTACAATGTGAACATTAGAGTCTTATTGGAAGTAGAAAATGTTGATTAAGGTTGGTTGTCATTTGTTATCACTCCAAGAAACTCCTTAGGGTTGTAGTCTAAGGATGCTTGGTAACTCAAAATAATGTGTAGATATGCTTGGAACAATGGGGTCTTTAAAGATCACTGTAATAGAAAACTCATCATACTTCTAAAGAGACAGTGCTTTCAGGAAACAATAATCAAATCAAGTAATTTGAAAAGGGGGATGAAGAACACTAATCTTGATTGCCAAATACAGTTGGGTGTAAGGCTTAATACAAGACAGAGAGAAAAACCTTCAATTCAAATCTATGAGCTCAATAAAGAGATAATAGTCTTCATAAGCTAAAATAAACCGAAATGAAGTACAGAAATGGAAAGATGGATTTTTCTGATATTGAAAGTGAAAAGGGACTGCAATTTTATTATATCAAAAGAGTCTATACAATAGCACAAAAATGTATCCCAGTTTGAACCCTTGTCTCTTAGAAAAGATAGGAATTTATAGCCTTTTACAATCAGTTTTTAAGATCCTAAAAACTTGGATCTGTATCTAAAAATAGCAATTCAAATTTAACTAAGCAACTTGATAACAAAGACTTAATGACTAGACTAGCATTCGAATTGTCTTCAATTTCAAAATTCGACATTTGTGTTCTTTAGCTTCTGGAATCTGTGGTGTCATGAAACATGGCAAAGGCACTTGTCTTGGGAGATGGATTTCTTTGGTTGTTCATAGTCGATGCTTTAGAAGATCAGTTCAACATGTGGTTCTCAAAAATTCCACGAATCTTTGATGCAGCATATTTTTCGATCAAGTTGTTACCTCTTTAATACTCTGGAACCTCTTTAAATCCTGTAAAAAATGACCTGCTCCATCCTTAGCTTTCAAAAATGCTTTTTCTGCTTTCACCAGCTAACTCGCCTTATGATTCGTTTGTTAGCTGGTGAAAGAGTTGCCTTTCACCAGCTAATTGGTTGTAAAATTTCCCTGTACGTTGGTGAAAGCTCTGCCTTAGCCAAAAATGAACTTTCACCTCCAAAACTATGGTTCCATCAAAAAAATCAATGTGTCTCTGCTTTATCCCCTTGCATGTTCATAGCAACCTGAGCTAGCACTTGCAAATCTGGGTGTGACTTTTGCTTTTGCTTCAATTTTCTAATCTTCCTTTTAAGGCACTTTGCTAACCACCATAGACTGTTATAGTCTTTGGTGATTTTCCTTTTCCTCTTCTTTTCCTTGACACTTTCCCGAGCCATATTTTGAAATGCAACCTTTGTTTCTCTAAAGTTATCAGATAGAGTCGTGTATCCTTCCTTTATTACTCTCTCTAACACCTCCTGCTGAGCGATCACTTCTTTGAGTTGCTTGATTTTCTGTGTTTTATTCGACTTAGTGCTCTTTGATGTTTTCCCTTCCTCAATGTGAGTGAAGGTCTCACAATTCTATGTAAACTCAATGGAGTGTTCAAAACTCTTAATGGCAGGGCTCTCATCTTCTTGCTCTGGCTCTGACTCTGTGTATGGTAGGTTTAATATGTCTGTTTTCCTTTATGTAGGCTTCTATGTAGTGGTTTCAAAATTAAATTTTTTCTTTGACCTGTGAGATCTCACACCAGAGATTCTACCTTCTGGGGGTCCTGGAAGGATTCTCCTCTTCCTTGAGCTACTTTGAGGAGTCAATTGCCTCTTTCCAGCTTTCCTCTGCTCATTCATGGGCTGAGTTTGAGTTTCAAAGCCCTCCCAAAAAAAAAAATGTTGCCAAGTCCTTCCTTTTTGTCTCAGCTCCTCCAGGATTATTAATTTAATAAGGCTAAAGTGTCAAAGAGTGTTCTTCATACTTAGAGGTTCATCTCTAATCTTTTTATAGACCTTAGTTAAACTCTTGTGCAGAAAGAAAGGTAGATTTAGGAGAGATTTTCCTGTAAAATGGTCTAAGAGCTTGAAATGGTATAACATCAGTTTGTCGTACCTACCTTATGAAGTTATGTAAAGTTGGATGCCCTTAAACAAATCCTGCCACTCATCTTCTAAATGGGAAACTGGCATGCTCTTCTTCCATGCATTATTTCTGAACTCTTCCTTTAAATATGCTCTGAAATTTGGGTTCTTGGTGGCTGTCGTTTTGAACCAACTCTGGCCTGATCTTGGCAAACTGGTCGCTGTAGAGATGACAAATTCATCCATAATAATTTCTAAAGACCCAGCACAGGCTTTATTTCCATCAAACATTTTAACAAATGCATCTACTGTTGATTGGTGATAGCCATTCTGTAGCCTTTCGACATATTCCATACAACCTGTGTTTGAGAAGTATTTTTTCACTTCTAGATGCGCCTGTAGAAAGGATAGACTATCTAATTATTTTCTCAACAAAGAACCATTGTGTCTCCTTTCCATTTTCAATTCAAAACCCAAAACGATTTCACACACCAAACACTGCAATCTGCTATTCGGGTCGAGGTCTTTGCACTGGTGTAAACACTCGGCTCTGTCTTTCAACATTGAAAACTTAGGATACATTTGTGGGTGATGCATGTTAGGGAAATGATGGGATGATTTGATGTCACCAACCAAGTAGTACTACTCCTATACCTATGATGATGGATTAAAATTCACCATTTCCGACGCCATGATTGTGAAGCATGCATTACTGAACGAGATTCCCTTTGCAATCCGATTTAGACGTGCAAACCCGAGTCTCCATCATTATCCACTTTCACCAGTGCATCATAATGATTGCATGATGTGGGTTGGGCGTCTCATCATTTGATTTTTTAAAACGTGGATAAAACACATGTGATCCCCGCTTTCACCAGCTAATGGCCCGTGAGAAGTGCTCCTCGGTTGTTGAAAATCGTCTCTTTCACTAGCTAACGACCCATGATAAATGCTCCTTAGCTGTTGAAAATCACCGCTTTCACCAGCTAACCATCATATTTAAGACACGCATTAGCTGTTGAAAGCATTTTATGAAAATTTTAAAGAGAAGACCTTTATGGGTCGTCTTATTTCTAAGACAAAAATCAAAACCTAAGTCTTTCTACTAGAAAAACTCAAAACCAAATTTGAGAAAACTACCAATAACCATGCTATCAACCACAAAATGAAACCATAGTGACAGATTCATTTTGGGAGATAACATTTGGCTCCAACTGGGATGGGCATCTCCCTGTGAGGTGACCAAGAACCTAGCTAGACTTAGTAGCCTTTATTACAAAATTAAAAAAGAAATCTGAAAAATAGTTTTGCTAGTACCATTGGGCATGGAGTTATTCAAGTGATAGAAACAAAGAAAAAAGAACTGAAAAAGAATATGTACAAGTAGAACAGGGCTTTTAAGAAAAAGCGTTATGAAAAATAGGTCTTTAGAAAACGCCCGTTGAAAGGGCCACCTGCTACTTCCTCTCCTGAAAGATTTTGGAGAACAAAGGTATTGTTCTGTTGCACCGCTGTTATGACAAAAGGACCTGTCCAGAGAGCCTCAAATTTGTTATGTTTCCCCTTCTCTTTCCTTGCTGCATCCCACTTTAAGACTAATTCCCCTATTTTGAAAACATTTGATTTGACTTTCTTGTCGAAGATATCCTTGATTTTTTCTTGATGTAATTCTGTTTTTTTCAAAAGCTTCTCTCTATCTTGCTATAGCTCTGCCAAATTATGAATTCTCCGAGTCAAATCACTTGGTTCAGAATCAGTTTCTTGTAAAAACTTTGCAACCGGCAGTGCAAGTTGAACAGGAAATATGGCTTCAGTACCATATACCAACTTGAAAGGAGATGTACCAATTGATTTCTTACATGTGACCCTGTCAGCCCACAAAGCAAACTTCAGCTTCGAATCCCAGCCTCTGGAATTTTGTTCAAGAAGATTCTTTATAATTCTGACTAAACTCTTGTTTGATGACTCATCTAGGCCATTCCCTTGCGGATAGTAAGCAGTGGAATGTACCAGCTGAATTTCCATCTCTTCACATAATTTCACCAAGTGTTTATCTTTGAATGCAACAACGTTGTCAGTGACTATTCTCTTAGGGCAGCCAAACCTGACAAATATGTTTTCTTGTAGAAAATTTATGATGACAGTATGATTGGCGTTCCGGGTGGGAATAACCTCAATCCACTTTGTAAAGTAATCGGTGGCAACAAGGATCCACCGGTGCTGACCACTAGAAGGCAGGTGTATTTCACCTATGAAGTCCAAGCCCCATTGCTGGAAAGGACCTGTGACCACTATAGGTTTGAGGGGAAGAGACTTCAGTTGTTGTTTGCCTTCAAATCTTTGACACTTGTCACATGTTCTCACAAACTCACACACATCTGAAAATAAGGATGGCCAGTAGTAACCAGATCTTAAGATTTTATGTGCAGTGGTTTTCCAATAGAGATGTCCCCCGCATTCACTATTATGGAATTCAATCATGACCTTAGCTGCTTCTTCTTCGTTTATGAACCTCAAAAATAAACGTATTGGATTTTTCCATAACAATAAGTTGCCATTGATGCAGAAATTTATGGCTTTGAGCTTCAAAGCCCTTCCTTATGTTTTTGTCAAATCTGATGGGACTGATAAAGTTTGCAGAAAATGAACAATGTGACTGTACCATTTACAATCAGCTAGGTGAGATGAGACCTGCATTTCCTCACCTTATTTATCCTCTGAAAACTGAACATTATCTGCATTAATACTTACCAAATTTATTTCGAGTAGCCTGCAATTTTCTTCTGCTAGAAGTTTGGCAAGGCCCTAACCCTTCACAAGTTTTGCTGGTTTAATTTCAACATCAAATTCAATCAACTTTGTTATCCACTTACTCCACTTTCCATCTATGTCGAGTTGTATAAGCACATCTTTAACTGAACTGGAAGGTACGAAAGCTAAAGGTTGTAAACTCTGAAAGCTTTCAATGACTTGATAAGTGCATATGCTTGCTTTTCCAACAATTCATACTTTACCTCTACGTCCCTCAAGACCTTATTGAAGAAAGCAACCAGTTGCTCCTAATCATCTGCATTTTTCTACAAGAGTACTGCTGCAATTGTGTCTCTTGAAGCAAATGAAAAAATGTAAAATACCTTGGAGAAATCGGGGCTGATCAAAATAGGGGTTGTTGTGATGGCTTCCTTGATGGCATTGAATGAGTGTTTGGCTGCTTCAGTCCATTTTACCTCGGAGTCTTTTCTTAACATAGCATTAATATACTTTGTGAGCTCTACAAAGTTTACTACAAACATTCTAATAAAGTTTATAGTCCCAAGGAAAGACTGAATGTCCTTCTTTGATCTAGGAAGAGACATATTTTTAATTTCTTCTACCCTTTTTGGATCAATTTTTACCCCATCAACTAAAACAATATGTCCAAGTAATTTCCCTTCTTTAAGTGAAAAAATTGATTTTTTTGGATTAAGAGAAATGCCATACCTTCGAACCACTTATACTTCATGGTGGTTGGACGGGGCAAGGAAAGGTGGTTGTAGCCACCTTCCAGTTGTAGCAGGAAAACATAGGGGGTTGTAGCCTCCTTCTAGTTAAAGCCAGAGAATTAGGGAGTTGCAGCTTCCATTAGGTTGTAGCATGAGAAACTAGGAGGTTGGAGCCTCCTTCCAGTTGCAGCTGGAAAACAAAGGAAGTTGGTGCTTCCAACGAATGTAATTCTTCAAGAGATATAAGAAAAACCATTACGTGGTTTTCTCCCGATTCAGGTTTCCATGTAAAACACTAGTGTACTTTGTATGTGTGTGATTGTTCATTTCATATTGTTCATTACTGGATAATCATTCTACATTAATATAACACTTGGATTATTTGGAGAAAAAGGATTATAATTACACTATTACTGATTCACCCCCCCTGTCAATAATCCAACAATTGGTATCAGAGCAGGTTGCTTCATAAATTAGTTTAACCACTAAAAGGTAGATCATGGAGAGTACCAACTCATATAAAAATGGAATACCACACTTTGATGGACATAAGTATTCCTTTTGGAGCATAAGGATGAAGACATATATACAAGAACAAGGGTTTGAAATTTGGCAATCAATTGTAGATGGATACACGGCACCAGCAGTTCCACCAACAAATGACAAAGCAGTGAAACTTGGTCAAGATAATTCCAAAGCTAAAATGCACTTTTGAATGGTCTCAGTGAAACAATATTCACCAAAGTTACACATTGTAAATACGCTAAAGAGATTTGGGACAAGCTTCGAAATATTTATGAAGGAGATACAAAAGTCAAAGTAAGAAAACTTCAAACTTACAGAGGTCAGTTCGAACAAATTAAAATGAAGGAAGATGAGAATATTTTAGCCTACTTCTTAAGAGTTGACAAAATAGTGAATGCAATCATAGGATTGGGAGAAGAAATCAAAAAATTTGTAATTGTTCAAAAGGTACTAAGATCTCTTCCTATGAGATTCAACCCTAAGATATCAACACTAGAAGAAAGATTGGATCTAAACTCAATAAGCATGGACAAACTGCATGGAATATTCACAACATATGAAATGAGAACTAAATAGGAAAATCTAGATATAAAAGAAGCATCTAAAAGATCAAAGAAAAAGAAAAAGGAACAAGAATAATATAGAAGCAGCAACGACATCTCAGAAGATGATGAAGAAGTGGCCAACTTTGTCAAAAGACTGAACAAGGGAACTAATGGTAGGTATAAAGGTAAGATTCTTTTAATTTGTTTTAATTATGATGGTATTGATCATTTTGCTAACAAATGCCCTCATAAGAAAAAGAGAAATGATGAAGGTTACTCAAAAGGGAGACACACATATAAAGGAAAAATAACTACAAAGAAATATTTCAAGAAAATCTTATGCATCAAAGAAGACAACTCATCATTAGATGAACATGAAATTAATGACAGTGAGACAGGAAGAGTTCTATTCATGGCAGTAAAAGATTCTAACAAAGAAGACTCTGAAGAATAATATAAATAAGTCGAAGAAGGATATGAAGAATTTGAAGAAGAAATTGAAGAGGCAGAAGTTGACTATCGACAAGAATTAATGTGTGCCATATGTTAGCGATATTTCTTGCATGGGGGGGGTAGAACACAAAAGAAGGGGTAAAAAACCCACTTGTCCAAATTTTCGGGTGATAATGCGCCCGTGGTAAGCAGCAAGCAAGACCGGGCGGTCCAGATTTGCGTGCCCAGGTCGACGACGCATATTGGATTCCAGACTCCCCTTGCCTTCTGATCTTTAAGAAAGGGGGGGGTGCGGGTCCGAAATCGGGGGTGCACCTTTCCAACGGTCCAGATGAGCGTGCCCGGATCAATGGCGATGAAGACCATTCCGGACCCCCCCTGCCCTTCTACCTTTAAGCGGAGGGGGGGGGGTCCGAAATCGTAAATGCAGTTTCCGACGGCCACGATCGAGATACCCAGATCAACGACGCTCGTGCAGCCCTGCTCTTCTCAACTGCCATGTGATTAGCCAGT